>JAODVM010136189.1:0-15267 GCA_025400095.1 Phenganax marumi | reverse complement strand
ACTTCTTCGTGACAGGTCTCTGGCGGTCGAATCTCGTATTCGTAGATGATTCGTAGTCGTACTCGTACTCGTACTCTGCTAAAACTCTCTATTAACATGGTTAATGAATGTTATTGAATTTTGATGAAGTTTCCAAGCCATCTCAGTCTATTAGCTAAATATCTAATATTTTGGCCAATTCACTGATTTTATTTGAAATAAAATAATTTATTTGAAATACCCTGAGAATCAAGAGCAATACGAAAATTTTGTAAAGAAACCCGTTAAATGGCTTTAAAACTTCTCTAAACTGAGACCATGTCAAGTTTTAGTCCCAAGTAGTTTACCACATTGTGAAGCTGCCACTTCACAAAACTCGCTTACTTGAGAACATGTTTCATGTTAAATGTTCTCAAGGAGATGCAGATATTCGAGACTGTGATAAGTAGAAACTTGGTTCGAGAAGACGTTTATAGCGTGCAAATTTTATAAAATAAATATTTATATTTCATAAATTTTTGCTTAATTGCATTTCAAGGAGCATAGTTTCAACGGTGAATGTGGTTCGAACTGAGACAATAAAGTACAAGTATTGGCTGATAAATCAACATCCGTTACTTTGACGTTGGGCCTAGATCAAACGTCGCTCTTTTCATGTGTCGAACCTATTAGGTATGAGCTCAGACAAAGACTTTGGGTCATTTGCATTAGGTTCGGCGCATGAGAAGAGCGATCGACGAAAAGTAAACAACCGAAACGCTTTTTAGAGACTAAACAGATATCCGACTTCCCGAAAAACGCGTAAGTCAGTTTATTTGATGGTCGCCATGCTCCTAGTAAGTGCCCTAGAAAAAGTCATGCACCCCGTGAACACAGGATTTTCAGGATGGTGCCCGGGGGTGACGGTCTCTGTTTAGGGTACTTGCTAGGAACATGGCGGATACAGAAAAGGACAAAGCCAAAATCATATGCTTCACACGCATAAATCGGATATCTGTATTGTCTTTAATCTGCGCAGTAGCCAACCCTCCAAACCTCCAACGATTATGCTGTATAGTGTCCATGAATGACCGCTCGTCTACTGCCTTACCGTAGTCAAACTTGTAACGGCAGAGATTGGCACTGGAAAAATATGGTAGTGGCGTATTTTGAGGTCCATCGCAGAGTGCCTTGCATGAGTTATCTAGACGATATAAGAAAAATACAATGTCTTTTAGCCACGAAATAAATTGAGTTAAATAACCCAGAAGAACTAGAAGTGATCAACTGACCTTTACTAGTGCTTCGTCTTTCAACTCGACCTGGAATAAAAGAAAAAATAAACGATACGTTCCATCGCACGACGATCACTGCTAATAACTGTATATTAATGATCACATTCTACATAATTGATGGTTGCTATTAGTCCACGAGGAAGCTCTACTTCAAAAAGATCGGAATCTGACTCATCCTCAAGCCCCAACCATTGTATTTTCCTTTGAAAAAAGATTCGCGCTACAATCCATAGAAATACAATAAAATGCGTAACAGACAATATGGCCCGTTCCCAAGCTGTCAGCAACTTGTAGGCAACTTGTCGAGTTCAGACTAACTTTTACGAATCGTGTGTTTACGGACCTATAGTAGTATTACTTTCGAAAATATGCATGGACAACTTTGTTTAGCAGGTTTTTTAAGTTTCATTCAACCGAATATCTAGCTGGAGAGGGAAACCGGAGACACCCAGATGCTCGCTTCATGCACCTGGTGGTAACTTTGCCCATGTGACTTAAGTATAACTTGTGTGAGGCGGTGCGCTAGCCGAACGCGCCATCCGTGCTTTCCGCAAACGCTAGGACTTGCGCCTTTCACCACTGAGGTTGCGGGTTCGATTTTCAGCGCGGACTAAACTGTCTCATGTGAAAAGAGTCTGTCAACTAGTCTGCCGAAAGTCGTAGGTTTTCCCCAGGTACTCCGGTTTCCTCCTACTGGGAACGTTGACAGGGTGGGCTAGAATAAACAGATTAGGAAAGTAAAAATTGATTGTTGCAAGAATAGACATTCTAAGGTAATATATATTCATATACATAATTAGAAAAAGCATTGTAAATAGTTACGCAATTCAGCTTACGCTGCAAATTAACTATATGTAAAACCATCTGTCTATCTATAGTGTGTATGCATGGCTTTGCAGTCGTCAGGGAAGCATCGGAGGAAGAGCTGATAAACTCCAAAATATGTAAATTAAGTAGGTGATTACGAATGTTTAGGCAAGCTTCGGGGCTTCCTGTTTGATCGGTGGGTGGTTGAAAAATCATCGTCAAAGTTCCGGGAACGCTTAGAGCAGCTCCGGTTGCTTGTCGGTCGTACATGATAGTTTACAGAAAAGCAACTTTTTGTGAAGTTTGAGCAACTTGTGAACAGGCCTGTCCACTAGAAAATGTTGTAAAACGAAAAGAACCAGGCAGGATTTGAACAATGTAAATGATATGATAATGATATGATGATAAGATATATTTCATTAGTTATCCCTACAAGGGGTTTCATAATCAATTTACATTTCAGAGCAATTATATGGTATTTACTACGTCTCTTTGCATATTTAACCTAAGCTATTTACCTTTACAGCAACTGTAGTATTAATTCTCCTAGACTGCTTATCCTAACCCACCCTGTCAGCTTTCCCTGTGGGAGGAAACCGGAGTGCCCGGAGAAAGCCAACGACTTTCGGCAGAGCAGAACGAACTCTTTTCATACGAGAAAGTTAAGTTCGAGCAGAGGATTGAACCCACAACCTCATTGGTCAGAGGCGCTCGCCCTTGTTTTCGTCAGTACTATCATACTTAGACCTATCTAAAGATTGATAGAAGCTATTGCTCTATAGACACACATTCCTAAGTTACCTTTCACATTTAAAATTCCAACTCTTGATGGACAAGCACTTGAGCGATATTTGCAGATACCACGAATTCTAAATACGTGCGCTGCAGTTTCTACACAAAAAAATTTAAAATGCTAAAAATCCACAGAGTAATGTAAATAAAGGAGAATAACGTTGAATTCTGATCAATATTCTTGTGTTGCTTGGCCGAAATTGCTGTCTATTCGTCGAGTATTCGATGCTATAAAATTTATTATGCTCATTGGTGCATGGTTCATGTTTTATGAGACCCAGAAAGGAATTCAATTATCAGGCGTTAAATAAAGTATAAAATAGAAATATTTCCAAATGAATCAATGCATCTGGCAAAACAGGAGTTTCATGCTTAGTTCTTGCAAATTTTTCTCATAACAAAGTCATGATAAGCCAAGTATTCGAATCAAGGTTGACTATAAGTCAGTGTTACTAGATTCTACCAAAAACAACAGGAGGGGACAAGCAAAAATAGAAATGGGATGAAAAGTATAAGGCGGAAAAAGTATGGGCAAGACGTCAGTCTTAGCCAAGGTCAGCCCCATTGTTTTTCTGGTTCCCTATGACGTGTTGTTAATTTTCATTATATCAATAGTTTTTAATCAGCAAGGATTCAATTGACATCAAAAGATAAGATCAGAAATGACAGGAATGGAATACAATTGCATCATTGAGCAATCTGTTACAGTTAGAAATGTCAACTCAACTGTTTTTTGTATACTCACAAAGAAAATGATTTCAAATTCAAATTAATATAAGTTCTTAACACAAACTATCGAATTCACATGATTAGAGGCTCTTACCAGGTTT
This sequence comes from Phenganax marumi, assembly GCA_025400095.1. Taxonomy (NCBI): domain Eukaryota; kingdom Metazoa; phylum Cnidaria; class Anthozoa; order Malacalcyonacea; family Clavulariidae; genus Phenganax; species Phenganax marumi. Next base: position 11,585 of record JAODVM010136189.1, on the reverse strand, counting down.
GGCATGACAATTAGAAAAAACAATTAAAAAAAAAGATGTCCATCAGACTAAAAATTGTGGTCCCAGTCATGCAATCGACGAAGGATTTGACCCCTGATGAATTGTGATAGATACTAAAAACTAGGCAAGCTTCAGCATTTAAAGTAATTCCAAAAGCATTAATTGCTCATGAGAAGACAAACCAATGCAATTTCTTTAATTCTGTCACACGTGCGACACTTTCTATCGTGATACACAACAGATCGATGCATTAATTAATTTATTATTTCATTATGATAGATCGCATGTACTTTACACACGATAAGGTGCATGATTGTACTTCTATAATTCTAAAACAATAATTTCGGAACTCAGTTAATCTCATAAATTGTCGACGCGATCACCGATGGTCATTGCTCAAGGTTACTGGTGAGTAATATCGTTTGTCTGTAAAGAAATAATTTTCTCTCTCGATGATCAACAACTGAAGTCGCCAAGAGTATCGTTAACCATCGGTGACATATGAGGACCAGACTTAATAAGCCTCGTGATCGAGCTTAGTATTATCTTTTACACTAATTGAAAAGTTGTCTTACTCCCTTAAACTGCGAATCCTGATTCCCATGTACCGCGGATAGTCCGCGACGCTCTTGCAACATTTGTTTTTGATCACGGAAGGAGAAAATTTTTACCAAAAGGCAAATGATTTTACGCATCAGTGAATCTGAACGGCATCGATCATCAGCGCATGAAAACCAAGCGTAATACCCATTGGACAAATGATATTTTGGCTGGGAATAATGCTCCTTACACTCCCGCACTTAAAATTTATCATAAGGTCAGTAAACAAGGTCTTTGTAATACACTACACATGCAGACACGATGTTTTTGGTGGGCTTGAGCTGACATTCAAGATTTAAAAAGAAGACAACAGTCTGACTGGAATACTGCATGGATGCATGTATACCATTGATCTTTTAATCGCATGCGATACTCATGCTCATAAAGTGAGAAGTACGTATACAGTAATAGGTGCTAAAGTTAAAAATCTCTTTTGTTGGAGCTAGACTTCCTTCAACGCCTTCTTCTCCAGAACTGAACGTCCAATCAAACTCTAATTGAGTTAGAATAACTTGTAAACCTCATGCAGTTATTGTTTTAGATGCACTAAGACGCTAAATTCTCGAGAAGCGAAACTTTTATAATAAATGCAACGAATTCAATTCGACGAAAGCGCAACGACTAAACCAGGTTTGAAACTGATTACTCAATATTTCTTTCGCACTGATTAGCGCGTTCAATTGCAAATTTCCAACTGCAGTCAATTATACAGTCTGCGTAACAATAGCCTAACGGTTTAGCACTGATAAGTTGAAACGATCTTGCACAAAAATCAACAACCTACACAACGTCTTGTTTTGAAATTAAAGCATCAACGAAGTGTAGCAGAAACAGAACTATACTATTCTATAGACTCTATAGCCAGCGAATGGTGGTGAAGTTTTTGTCCTACTCGGTGAAACCCTAGCAACATATTATGGCTGCGCTCAAAACGTCCACATAACTGATTAAAATATAGGGTTGGACCAGGCACTCGATACGAGAACAAGATGTCAAAAGAAAGCAAATGTGTGTAAGCAGATGCATCGCGCCGTGCAACAGATGAATGTCCTAGGGCAGTGTGTATAATTAAATAATATGCTTAACTACGTTAGGAAACGGCATATCAGTCGCAGAATAACATTCAGCATTTATTAATTTACTATTCATTTGTTCATTATGTGCTAATTGTTTTAAAGATCAAGATATATAGTATTACTGCAATGGTGTTTTTATGAATAAATAATTGTAAGTTTTATAAACGACTATATACGAAAAGACAACGAAAATCAAGACTGCTGCATGCTGACCAAACCAAACCACTTGACCCATAATTATCTCTACCCTAATACTGGGGTATACAATATCAAAGCAGAAGATATTGAAGATAAATAAAGTTTAAGTATCCTTTCATGACGACTGTATGATTAACACGTGTGCACGCCCTCAAACCTCATCCCTACGAATTTCTTCGCAAATTCAGAACAAATTAAACTATAAACACGACGAAATTTTCACGAAGGCTGCATTTATTCGCATACATTGTCTGGTTAGTTTAAAAATTTGAAGCTAAGAAATCACTTTTCGTTTACACTCTTTGGCTTTTGTCTAGCGTAAGACCCAAGCCACGTTTTTAAAATTTTGGTGAATATGAAATATTATGCTTTAAAAAGGCAATGTAAACAGCCTTCACACTAAGATACACTTAGTAAAAACTTACGTTGAGGTGGGATCTTAATGTATAATTTCGTGTGGCACTCTACACCCATGATGTAAATGGTTTGGTTTGTTGGGTTTTTCCAACGTATCACCTCTCCAATTCGAACATTTTCTTTGAGATCGCAGGCTTTTGTAACATCGCGGACGTTTTCTCCTGCCACGAAAAAGAACATCAAACTGAGAAACAAAATAGTCGACATTGTCAGATTAATCTTTCTAACTAGTTCACTTCTCCCTTGCTTTTCACGCAGTTGTGTCATGAGGTCTGACGGAACGGGCTATTTATACAGATATTGGCCATGAAGAGTAATCTAATTTTCTCAAATTGTCGTTGACGGCAATTGCTACTTTTGGCCACACCGAACGCTATCATGCAGCAGGAAATTACCAGGACATCGCACATAACCGGCAAGATGGTCCGGATTCCATTCATAATTACTAATCTCGAAGTTTTTCCAACCTATTTAGCACCGAAAACGTAAAGTATAAAAAATTCTATGAAGTCTTTGTGCAAGAAAATTTTTTACCATTGCATGCGAGGGAATTAATTAAAACCTTATCGTTGATGTCATGTTGTTCTTGATACAGTTTATCATCATCACAACAGGCTACCAACCAATGTGCAACGTGCGAAGTCTCAATGTACACGCCTTACTATTGTACATATAACTTCACAAGTCACGTCAAGTACAATAATTAAGTAGTGCGTTTATAAATAAACAAGAAAAACAAAATCTAAAATTTTCTTGAGCAATGTGGCCAAACAATAGTGTGACCTCGTCAATACAGAGAAAACCACCAGAGAAGAGACAACAAATGGCACGAAAAGGGCATTTTCTTTCAGAAACTTCTGAATTTATTGAAATATTGTTGCCTATTAAAAAACAGAACAGAAGAGTTATGCACCTCTTGAAAGAAAGCTATTTAGAAAACCTCTCAGTTGTAAGATAAGAATTTGAACCATTCCACTTGCAGGTGGGACATCTTGCAAGTGGGATAAATAAAAATCCGTATCAAAATTATGGTTACAGGCAAATAGCAAAAGATATTTCCGTATTATTTCCAAAAACTACTGCATAAACCACTGCGTCTTGTAGAACCCATTTTTAAACGTGTGCATTTTCGACGATTGTTCATCACCTAGCTAGATTTATATCAGTTAATGCTACAAAATCAAATCGAACATACAATAACGATTCTCAAGGTGATAAAGCGCGGGCCGATGTGAACCAGAGTACAAGATTAACAAAGAATGATATCTCGAAACTAAGAGATTAGATAACAAAACCACTACCTACGCAAGAATCTGCATTTTCTAATAATTTTTCCTATTTTTTAGTCCTGCATGATATAAACACTGCCTAAAACTCCTCAAAGGATGTTCAGAATAACAAGCTATGGCGTTTTGGATCACAGCAACAAACTTTGCTAGGAAATGTAATGTTCAATGCTTACACTCGTATGTTCAGGACTTCAGGTCATGTTATTGCAATTCTACATACGGGACATCAGCAAGTGAACAATCGTTCTCGTAAACAAGAACAAAATTAGAACGAAATATTTCTTAATTAAGTTGATTTGATTCTATCGCACAATTTTCGTACTGATTGCATCAAATGTAGTGCTAACCAGCACGTAAAACTCTGAGAACTGTTTGTACATCATATATGGGCAAAGAAAAGGGCTGTGGCTTCAAGTTTTTTAGTTACCCCTGCACAATAATGTCATTATCTGAAAATTTTGACTTAGAGATCTTATCAATAAGTTTTTCGAACATTTCTTCTTGAATTGCGGAACGCGGCAATTTTTCCCGCGCTCACGATAAAGTATATGGCGCATGTATAATTGGCATCAACTGTTAAGGGCAACGTTAACCGTTTTGATCGTAACTGCATTCCGGCTAATTCCGATTTCTAAAAACATCCGCTCTGTTAATCAAAACGTTTACATGTTACGAGCAATTTTAAACAATGATATTATTAATTGCGAGCATAAACAGTAGTATACCTAGTTCGATTATTGGAAAAATAAGCAGAAAAAACAACAGTCCAAACTTGGATTGCGAGAGATGAGAATAATAGTCGAGTTGATGCCAACATAGTCCTTTTTCCACGAAATTCTATACGGAAGATGGAACACCAAATTCTTCTCCAAGGTCCTCTCGACCAAGACGAGCGCATGTGCTTAGCAAACAGTCAGGCTTATATTATTTAACTACGAAATTATTAAGTGGTTTGCGGAAAATATGTAACAGTAGGGTAAATCTTGTTCAAAGAAAGCTCATTTAAACTATTCTCCATTTATCAATTGAGAATTAAAACAATGATTTTTATTTCCTCAGCATTCGGGTAAATTATAGTAACCCTCGAATTAAACTAGATCGTCATATTTTTATGACGGTGGACATGAGAATATTTCAATACTGAATCATCTGTTTGACCAATTTTTAATTTATCCGTATATTGAATATGTTCGAAATCTTCTTGAATAACGATTGCGCGATGTTTTTATGCTCATGCGCCTCATCTGAGCACAGGACATTGCAACATCACTACAATATGGTTCAAACATTGTTAGAACATCGCTACAAAATTGTTGCAACATTATGCAATATCGTACAACACTGTTCAAGATTGTTACAACATTGTAAAACATATTTCAACATCGTTACAGCAGCGCAACAACGTCGTTTTCAAGGTTCTTGCAACACTGTAATCACCATTCAAAGCATCTCGAATTGCTGACCAAAGTCACGAATTGTTGGCAAAGTCACTGGCAGATGTGCTTGTACAATTGTCGGTTCCGAAACCGAATATAAACAATGTCTAGATTGCATATCGGCTAAAAGTTGCGGCAATTAAACAGCGCCATTGCCTCTGGGCTGAGGTGTAACCACACAAAAATCATTTTCTGCTTAAAAGTTCAACTCGTTGCAGGGAAAGTGTCTACTATACTACTTCTGCAGTAAGATAGCACCTGTTACCCCTGACACTTGTTCATTTTTATCTGAAGTACGCAGTAGGTTGAACAAATTCTTACACAGGAGGCTCCCTTCATGAAGATGGCGAGTCAATGGTTAAAATACGTTAAACACATAGATCTTGCGGTAACCTTTGACACTACATGATGCGTGGCCTAGAACGTGATTAACACGTGTTCCGACCTTCCCATCAATTCTAATTGAGACTAATCTACATCAATTGATATCTATCTGAAATTGTATAAATGTCGTATGTCAAAGGAAGATAGCTAAAGAGTGATAAGGAACACATACCAAAGCATACTGTTCAAGTTTGGTTTACAAGGGCCGTTGAGATTGTTTTACGCATGATAGTTTAATATGCTAGTTCAAAAAACAGTTTCGTTAGTGTAAAAATGTAGGAGTCGATATTAGTTCTAATCTTTACAATTAGCCGACTGTTGTCGCTGCTACATGTTTAAGTAAAAACCCGTCTTTCCTACTTCCAATAGGCTTCCTTCTGGCCAACTATACAGTCTATACTCGCCGTATGTACCTCAATTTCTCAAATAAAGGCAACAAATTTGGGAAGTTTTCGAAACTTTTGTCAAAGATACGAACACTCTGGAGTGAATTCTTCTCAAAACTCGACTTAATTGCGGTTAAAACAGCATTATCCTCGCTTGCCAATGATATAAGTACTAACGGAAACTATAATCTGTTAGTCCTACCCAATTGACACGTGGGTGCAAAATTAACTATCATTAGAATCAGATCCGGCGTGTTAAAGAAACGAAACTTCTACATAATAACTAATTATCTCAAATGACACACATTCAGATATTCGACCGTTTTCTAATACACCCAAGTGCAGCCACTTGACGCATAACTTATTATATTTAACCTTGGCTAGTCTTGATCTTTTGATTTTGTATAGTCCAAACAATAATACGTCAACACCATGGTCAACACTTAAGAAATGATTGTCTGTAACCAGATTCTGAAAGCATGCATGCCAAATTGTGTTATTCAGCACGCTCTTCGGAAAAAAACCTTTTTAGCTCTTAAGTGCCTATAGTGGTTTTTTCATGGGGGTGGTTCAGTTCAAAAAACAGTTTTCCCTAGCTGGAGTGCACGAAGGCATGTGAGACGTTGTTGTTGTTGTTGTTGTTGTTATTGAGTTGGTGCACGAAAATTACCCTTTTAAGCACAGTCATCCATATCAAAATATCACACAATAGTTGCCCAAAGATAATGGAGGTTACAAACATAAACAAAAGAAAGATAAAATAAGGTGAAGGGCTGCATTTTGACTTGCCTCATTTTTTCGTGGTCACGAAAAAAATTGAGTAGCAGTCACAGAACCGAAGATTTGAAACTCAAGTTTGTATACAACAAACTTTATGCAGAAAATCAAGTCATTTACGTAAAATGCTGTTCTGGTGCAAATAAAAGCAAAGTCTGATGTATTAATTTGCAAGTATAGTCTTTCTTCTAATACGAGTCATTCTATTCACGCATGCGCAAGTTCAAAGTCAAAAAGAAGCGGCAAATGATCGGACGGAAAAAGAACAGAAGGTAACGCCGTAGATCCAATAACATCCTGACTGGGAATCGCAAGGAAATTCTTCGCAGTAAATTCCGTCGAGTGCCACACGTAGTCTATTGTATGGCAAACTTCTGCTCTTGGTCTGAACTTCCAAGTCGTAAACTCCGCCTCACACTTCGCGGCGCTCAAGTACGCACTCTGCAAACCACTTTCCTGCATTTCCTTATACACAGGTTCATCAGGTGTGGCGTTAAAATCACCACATACTAAAATTGGGGATACATTGTTTCCTATGCCACATTTCAGTTGTTTCAGATTAGAAAGAAGACACTTCCCTTGAGCTAGTCGTATCCTCTCGTTTCCTTCTTTAGCTTTGAGATGTGTAACAGCCAGCAGGAATGTGCACTTGATTTGAAGGTCGTTGAGAATAGCAAGAATGGCAACTTGATTTGAAGACAAGCCATGCTCATCTTTCAGAACAAGTTCCTGTACTTGCTTGATTTCCAAGCGATCTTCTTTCACAAACACAGCACAACCATCAGGAGAGGTATGTCCTGATACTCGCAAACAAGGTGAGTCACGCTTAGCAACGAAGGTTGATGCATACCCATGCATGGGCTTTCAACTGAGGCAAAAAATAATCATGAAAGTGGTCAACCTCTTCCAAACATACAATATCAGGTGAGTATCGTAGGATATCTTGCAGGATTCGTTCACTTCGTGTTGGCCAAGCAAGAACTTCAGGAGAACATTTCACAAAGTTTTCCGTTGACGATGAGTAGCTGAGGGCTAAAAATAAACAGACCCAGAGTTAAACACCATTTGTAGAACGAGGAATTGTAGATATTTTAATTCTGTGTTAATCTTATAGAGCTTACCTAATATATTGCTAATTAAGACACTCTTACTCAATATACGTAATCCTGTGTTCCGTATAGAAAGTTCTTTAGATTCTGAGAAAGACGAAAATAGACAGTCACTGGCATAAAAAGTCGAGTTTGCAAGTTTGGAGTCAATCACTGCTCACATTCAGTATACTACTGTCATTAAAAATCAAGTAGAAAATGTTATATACTAGCAGTGTGTTAGCAGCAATCAATAATACGATTAATAAACGTTGTACTGTTAATAATAGTTTTGCTTGAAATCCATAGTATTGCACAGTGTTCCGAACACCTCGTGATTCCGTTGTCTAACTAGAGCACAAACATCACACAAATCAATCCAATATGGCAGTATGTTGTTGACGTGGTGTAGCGGCGGGTAAATTCTCTCAAAGGCGGTGTGTATTGTAAAAAACATGATGTAGGTAATCAGATCCTCGTGCCGTTGTATTTATGTTATTTAAGTTATTTTAAGCATGCCAATAGTGCATTGCGGTCTGCCTCATGCCAATAAACAACTCTCCGACGATTCAGGAAGCACCTAAAGTCATTTTGTATTCCATTGAAAATGTAAGATGGTTCTGAGTCGCATAGGAGACTAGGAAGGTGGGGCTATTAGTCTCACTGCTCAACTGCCGTACTAACGCAACACTAGTGTTCGATCAGACTACTCGAGCTCGCCTGAAGTTTTGGCTCGTGATTGTGCGGGCATATCCCTCGGAGAGAATTAAAAAAAGAATACTTATAACTAGCACAGTACGTCCAACAACACAACATTAGTTAACACGTTAACACTTATGCAGAGGTAAAACATGGCAAATTATTTTTCTGTAGCGCCAGGCAATGCTGCTTTAGATTCGTGGAAGGTAACCTCCTCCAGTTTCGAGTTTATCTGCTATAACTAAAGGAAACAGTAGGGAAATGGGATGAGTCGGATTTTTGAAATAAAACTTCGCCTATGGCTATGTCACTAGGCCTTCTCCTTCCTGGGCGCAAGCCTTATGAATTTGCTGCTTGGGGGAGGAAATTTCCGAGTGCTCTACAGCCGGTGTATAGCTACGTCAGCTTTTAGAGAAACTGCGTTGAATTGTCACGTGATTATTATGCAATCATAAGATGTTTACCTCTTTTCTTGCAACTACTTCATGTGCCAGCATTTTATATCATCAATCAAACTAGTCAATTATAAGTCGCGGCCGTGAGCAAACGTTACGACCATGTGTTTATGTAACCGTGTATGTTATCAGACAGCGATTACATCTTCAGAGTATTTTTAAATTATACGCCCAAATTACACCGTTGACCGTTGGCTACCCTGCAGGCATGAGTGATCACGACTCGTGGTCACGCACGCACAACCATGCTGTTCATGTTTGCAGTTGAGTTCTTTTTCATCGCACGAAACATGATTAGAAAGAACTTCTTCCACGATCTCTTAAGTTTTTTCCCATATCCGAAAATGTACCCGGTGATTTGATGCCAAGAATGAAACATAAAAATTCTGACATCGCAATGAGCTAATAAAAGATGTTGGGACATTTGCAAAACATTCCGACGATTACTACTTTTAAAGAGTTTTAGAGTGAAATCTTGCGAGCCTCTCCACTTGACAAATTCAAGGGAAAGTTGTTCGTGGGCAAATATTTCAAATATCATGTCTTTATAAGCCTAATTTTCATAATTATGTCTCCCACGTCGCCGATGTTCGGCGACAATCTGCACAACGAAAAAACTCTTTTGTTTCTTGCAAATGAATCAGCAATGGTTACCCACAGTCAATGCAGTCCTCACAAATTGCCAACGTCGCAATGTACTCATCGTCGAGCTTCGCAGACATCATGAGAACTAGGCTTTGAACCAATCTCGTTCTTGAGCCTGCGATTTTATTGGTCATGATCAGCGGTTCGAATTTCGAAAGCTGGACAGCGCTATCCACTCAAAAGTGACTTTTGCAGCCTTCATAAAATTTTCTATTGATCCTTATAAGATAAAAGTACGACTGATACCAATATATCAATGGATTAAAGTCTCTAATATGCATATCGTTGACCAAAATGGATGGTTCAGAATCTTTTGTTTAATTTTATGAACACAGAAACATTCATTGTCCAATGGATACCGCTATCCACGTTTTGAACATCCGGCCCCAGCTCAGGCCTACAATAATCCAAGTGCGATGCTCTAAAATCTAGGCATGAACGATGCTGAGCCAATAAATTGTTATCAACCCTTCACCCTTCTTTAATATAAATCACACATAATCTAACTAAAAATTTAATATCACCCATTCAACTATACAACTTATATTTCATGCTATACGTTAGAAAAAAAATCTGCTACAAGAAAACATCACAGTTTAATTATCTGCTTTAAACCATTAGATCATTAGATACGCTAACCAATGAGGGACAGTCAATTCTGTGCTCCATGGTTTCCCTAATTCACTCTTTCTGCCACAGTGGAAAGTTTTATTCAGTAAAAGAAGAATCTTGCATGATTGCATCAGTTTGTACCCTAATAGTTATTTCACTCATTGTGGAACAATGATTATGACCTAGCTTCATTCAACAATACACAGAATGACTTACAAAGCTGATAAACATTATTCATGAGAAAAGGTATAAAAACCTTCCAACAGTTTATAGAATTCCTAACAATGCTACAAATTAGGGTACCACCATCATGTAGTAATTAACAAATAAACAAATGTATTGCTACAGAAATGTTATACATGTTGAGGTAAATCGTATTTTTAGCACTACGTAGAAGATATCAGGTACATGTTTTAGATTTCTGATTTATATGAGTTTCTGATTTAGAATTTAAAGCACTGCTTATTCTTCCCAATCTTCCCCCATGCTCACATTCCAGCTGAATCTCAGCACCTTCCTCATTAACCCAGGCATTAGGATGTGCTGTACTTGCACTTATTTCACTCTGTGTAATGCCAGACAACTTTATACTTGTCAAGGGGAATCCTTGCATCTTCAAGGTTAAATGGCATAATAGGCCAAGGAAGCGAGGTATCAGTTTACTGTCACCCTTGCGCGTCCATTTTCGGCTCCTGCGTGAAATTTTTCATTATGTTATGATTTTTCATTATCTTTTATTATCCTTTTGAATTTTTGTGAAATTATTTCAAAATATTATCTTGCTGGTAAAGGGCTCACCCCCCCCTTCATACTTTATGTACTACAATTAATCGATTTAATTAATCCATGAATCCAACCAAAATTTTCTCGTGAAAATTGTTTAAATGAACGTACATGAAGTGGTTCTGTTTAGACTAGTCATACATCATACTGCTTTAAAACGATCACAAGTCTGCATTGTGAAGGCTGGGTCCTTAACAGTCTATACATTAACAATAAGCAAGAAATAATGAATAATGAACATTCAATAATGAAAAAAATCCACATCAATTTATTGAAATCGATGTGATGGTAATCTGATACCTCTCTTCCCTTGGCCATATATCAAAAGTTATCAAAGCACTCTCAGGCTGTCTCAAGTAATAAATTCCTGTCAGCATCAAAAACTAACCGTCAGCAAGGACATTCCATTGCATAACTCTCAACAAACCATAATCCTTTTTACGATAATCCACCACTTCACCTTCTGTTCTAAGGAAACGTCTCTTTTCTACACCACTTTCCATGGATGGATCAGTTAATTTCACATGGGCATCACGTACTTATTGCATATCACACCCATTCAGTTTGTAAGGAATAATTCTCAAATAGCTCGACATCTACTGAGTGTAATATTCATCAAAATTGGGCTGACAGTTTATACGTTCATGTTGTCATCTGATCCTGCCATTGAACTAAAAACACCTGGAACGCTACCTCCGCCGAAAATTTGAAGCCAAATTCATGAAGTCATGCCCAGTCTT
>JAODVM010136078.1:0-15267 GCA_025400095.1 Phenganax marumi | reverse complement strand
GCTTAAATTTGTCAAAATATATGAAATATAAAGCAATAAACAATTGTTTTCATTGTACTTTAAAACTTGAAACGACAGCAACAAGAGTAAATTCTGTCTGGCGGTTGCAACTACTTCCGGAGCAATATTCCCAGGTATATTGCAATATTGGCCGCAATGTTGCAATATTGCGGGGAACAAAACAACCGGTTTGACTGTAACATACCTTTTTTGGGTGTCAACAAGGGTATAAAAGAAAGAATTTCGCTCGATGTAAGTCAGTCAGCAAGACAAGCTTCTATAAAGTCCCTGCAAAAGCAAGACGTAATTCGAAGAAAACTGCAGGTATGTATCAACAACAAATGTCATTTTTTATGTCCATACTTTCTTGCAATTTGCTGCAAACCCTGAAAATTAAATCATCTTAGCGCAACGAACTCATAGGCTAGCTTTTTTCTAGTTTACTAGTATTGCTAAACACATGTGATCAATTTCTTCAATGGGTTGCATTCGGCGTTGATAAACTTGCAATAATTTGGAGTATATGACTTTCGTTAACTAGTGCTAGAAAAGGTCAGCCTAGAAACAATGGCTGTGTTTTCAATGTGCTTTCTGCAAAAGTATCTTTCCAGTTTCTAAGGTTAAAACAAACCTTGACTTCATCGTAGAGCAGGCCGGGACACTTTTTGTAACGCGGCACCACTACATGCCTCAATGGTATCACCATGTAGTTTGTTTCTGGACCAGGAACTGGTCCCCAAAAGCTGCTAACAGCGCTTCCATTTTGAAGGAAATTTCCTTTTTGAAGGAAATTTTAGCATTGTGAAGGAAATGTGGAGGAAATTCAAATTTGAAGGAAATTTAGGAATAAATAGAAAATCTGAAGGATTTTTAAAAGTCGTTTAAAAAAATTAAATAAGCACATGCTTTTAACCACTCTTTCGCCCTAACTGTGGAAACTCAGTAAAAATATAGTCTCCTACGCAGCCTGATCGCGGATGCGAGGTGTTCTCGCCATCAGGCCTCTGGATCAGGCTGCGTAGATAAGGAAAGGCAAAACTATTTAGGATTTTGCAACTTGCTTCCAAATGCAAGTCAAGTGCGACGGACGAGGAAGTTAAAGAATTGAGGAAAGACTTTCTCCAGAAACTAAGTTAATGCTGATAACCATGACTTAAACTTTAACTCAAAACTGTCATCCTATTTTTACATCTCAGTTTTAGAGATAAATTTATATACTTACACGCGAAACAAACTTTTCTTCACGTGACTTATGTTTTAAGTTTACTTTAAGTTCTGGCTTGGAAAACTCTGCACGAGACTTAGTTCATATTATACATTTAGAGTCGCCTTATGTTTGTAATTTATAAATCCAGGTAGTATAAAGCACGCTAAAGCTGCAAATAATATTCAAAACAATTTTATTGGCAATAGTCTACCATGATTTTACGAAAATCAGTGGAAAAAGAGAAGAAATTCCTAAAGGAAATTTGAAGGAAATTTCAGTAATTTGGAAGGAAATTTTGGTAAAAATCAGGAAAAAATAAGGATTTTTCAATTTTTGAAAGTGGAAGATATGACTCATATTTGATATTTGCACTGTTTCAAGTCTTCCAACAAACTTTACAACCGCTTGGTGAGAATTATGCGTTCTTTTTACCAAAGAAACAGATCTACGGCATGGCTCGTTATATTTTTCATTGTAATTTTATATATTTTATCATCGTTTCGTAGAAAACGGGGTCTTAAAAAAGCCAGCAAAGCTGATAGCGGTTTATTCAAGTTTGATTCATATACAAGAGAGATTCAAGTACGAAATTTGAATGGTGATGTTATTCTTAATGGAAAACTGGGTCTGCATATTGGATCAAGTTATTATAGGCCTGAAGAAAATACGAAAGATGGCTTGCATTATACTTGGGATGGCCATATATTACTTCGTATTGTAAGGGGAGACAAGAATTGTATAACTGTAGATTGGGACAGTGTTCTGCCAGATGAAATTTATACACCAACTGATTGCTTCAATTTGGGCAACTCTTATTGGTATGGTGGTGGTCAACTAAATATGCCAAGTTGGCCATTGAATCGAGCAAATGTTCAAATGTCACCTTTCTATGCTAAAGTTTATAAACATGTTGGGAACCAGCATTTTACGTCTGTTCTTGAACCTTATTGGTTGAGCTCTAGCGGTGTTGCAATCTATGTCGATGAAATAGTACCACTTCATGTTAGCATAAATGAAAACGGTAGTGGTAGACTATGCCTAAGGGCAGATACAGATGGGTACCCTGGATTTCTGAAACCTGTGCATCTGAAATACAGAATGTGTTTTGGAAACAACTTAAAATTAACTCATCAGCTTGTTGCATCAAAGTATTTTGATAAGCCGACAGAGTCATTAAGTAGTTCTATGACAAGATACCCTATCTGTTCAATGAATTCACCAAATCAGGCCAAGCTAACGAGGTTTTTTAGATCCATCGTAATTCGCCAATTTTCATGCAGTCACATTGACCTAGGCTTGCAGCAGGGTCTAGACTTTAACAAGCAAGATTTTCCAAACCCAAAAAATCTTGTCAGGGATATTCAATCAAGGAAATTAAAAGTTAGTGTATCAGTTGATTCAGTTTTCAATTCAAAACAACAAGATGTTCCAGAGGAATATTTAATTAACAACTACCAAACAAATGCTCTTGACCTCACTCACTCAAAAGTACGAAATTGGTTCACAGAAAACGTTTTGAAATTCCAAAAGAAATTTGATATCGATACAATTAGATTTTGTTGTGGAGATTTGGAATTCCCAATTGCGATGTACAAGCTAAATAGAGGTCAGAATCCAGGTATATATGTGCAAAATTATGCCAAAGTCGCATCAACCGTTAGTAAAAGCACAGATATCCGAGTAGGATACAAAACGCAGGCACTGCCAATGGTTGTGGCAATTGCTGATCGTTCTCCTAATTGGGGAAAAGAAATGGGCTTAAGGTCCATCATACCTATGGTATTAAGTATTGGGATAGTTGGATACCCGTTTTTGACCATCGGGCCAATTGGTGGAAAAGCAAATGGGATAACAAGTGTTAATAAAGAATTATACATAAGATGGATGCAGCTAAGTGTATTTTTTCCTGTCATGGAATTCATGACGTATCCTTGGGAATATGACGATAGTGATACTGTTCAAGCTTCAGCAGATATATTGGATACCCGATACATGTTATGGGATAATATCCTGACAATTGCTAAAGAGAGTGTCAAAACAGGAGCACCTATTGTTAGACCAATGTGGTGGATTGCCCCTAATGATCCTGTGACGTACCATCTCGCTGCGCAATTCATGTTAGGTGATATATACCTTGTAGCTCCAGTGTTGTGGCCTGGGGTCACAAAGCATGAGGTGTACTTGCCAAAAGGCGTGTGGCGAGAGATGTTTGGAAAAGGAGAAAAACATGAAGTGGAGGTTGGGCAGTGGATGAATATCAAAGTGAATTTGAAAACTGTTGTTTATTTTGAATGTCTTATTTGTAAATCATAGGACTACTTTGGTGAACTGAGCAAACTTGATAAAATGGTAAAACATGTAATTTATTGAATATTTTTGGCTGTATATAATTTTGTAAAACTTGTATTTAGTGTTCAAGAGACTGAAGAGAGTTCTTCACCTCTAGTGAGTGGCAGGAATCTTACCCTAGTGAATATAATAATATGGACTTTCTGGACAGAGCCCACAGAGTAGAGTTATAATAAAGCAACCAAGGCACAGTGCACCAATTGGGAGCCATGCCACTCAACAGGTTAACTGTAAAAATGGATGTTAGAAAATTAGAGGTACCCTAGTAGGCATTCTTGATGTTATACTGTGTGACAAACAATTACTTTACTGTCAAAAATGCTGGATGATGTACACTGTCTAAAGCCAGACAATTTTAAGTTTTTAACCCATCATGGTCAAACTCTTGCACATTAATTGGGTTGACAAAAGCACTAGTTCTTGATAGACGATTGACTGGTAGGGCTGATGCACCTAATGCACCTGTTCACTTTGTTTTTTAACTTATTTTACTAATTTTATTAATTTTACTATCAAACTTGGGAGCGTGAAAACACTAAACAAAAACTGGCAACACGAATTGCTATTTAGTGCTATTTACAAACAAAATAGGAAAAATGTTATGACAAATTAATAACAACTTGAGGGCTTTCTTACTTATGACGTGTTAGCTTGGATGAACAAACAACAGACGTGATTGACTTGAACATGGCGGTCGCGTTCACTCGCAGTGAAACACCAGGCACGGAAGAAGCGACATTATTTTACGGCAACGAAAGAGATGCAGACACGCTTTCTATCAAAGAAGATGGGATTAGACCAACAGAAGACAGAAGACGAGCTTTATTTGCTTGGGAAAGTCGCTCTCTTGTGCGACGACGCATATTACAAGTTATAATAGGCGTTCTTGGTGTTGCAATAATTGCATTCATAATTTTGGCTTTTAAATTAAGCGTACCCGAGATGAAATACACCTATTTAGGCAAAGCCAGGTTTAAACCTGATGAGAAACATATTGAATTCAAGAATGCAGCTAATATATTTGTGCTTTCAGCAAAAATTGGGCTAAATGTGAGCTCACATTTAATGGAGAGACGTACGAAATCTGATAGAAGATCGAAATATATTACATCCGATGGGGTAACTTTGGTTTTAAATCAAGAAACGGATTTCTCCTTGGCAGTGAATTGGACTAGTTCTTTGAAAGATCCAATTGTGTTCATGGACTGTTTTTCCTTGTCCAACGCCCATTGGTATGGTGGGAGTGAGTTTCTTGGACAAAAATGGCCGTTGGAAAAAATGAGAGTGAGTATGGGGCAGTATGTGCCACAAACTACTAGCGGTTCACAATTAACATCAACATTTGGATCTGTGTTGGAACGTTATTGGCTGAGCTCTCGTGGTATTGCCATCTTGGTTGATGCTGCTGTGCCATTGCATGTTAGCATCAATGAAAATGACAGTGGGAAATTATGCATAAAATCTGACACCACTGGCTACCTTCATCCAGTTACCTCATACCTTGGCTACCGAATTTTATCCGGGTTTAACTCGAGGGACTTGCATTTGGAGGTCGTCGACAAATTTCTGGGAAAACCTAGCAATACCCCTGATGAGCATTTAATTAGGAAACCCCTGTGGATAATAGAAAATAATTCTGATATTGTTTTTAAAACAGATATCCAGTCATTTTGGGAGAATATGACAAGTCACAACCTATCTTGTGGAAATATTGTCATTAATGAGTTGTATCATTGGTTGGCAGGAGATAATAATATTGATCAGGAATGGTTGAATCTTGATACAAACTCAGTAGTACCATTAACTCAAGTGAATTCTATTGGTTGTAATGTGTCCCTGAGTTTCCAGCCATATCTACAAATAAATTCAAAAATGTTCTCAGAAGCTGCGAAAAAGGGCTATCTCTTGAAAAATTGCGGTGGACGAGTCCCTGGGCTCATTAATTGGAGAAGCTCATTAGCAGCTTGTATTGATGTAACTCACAACTCAAGCACTGCTTGGTTAGAGATGCAGTTGTTTAGATATCGACAGACGTTTGGGTTTGACTCCTTTGCATTTCGTGGGGGAGGAGTCACCCACCTTCCTTGGTGCTACCAGTTCTTCAGCAAAGCTACAGACCCTGGTCACTACGCCACAGACTATGCAAAATTTGCATCAAGAACAAAAGGTCTAAATGTTCAAGTTGGGTACCAAACACAAAATTTACCTATCTTTGTTACAATGAGAAGTAAGATCTCTTCTTGGGATGGCCTAAGAGCAGTAATTCCAACTGTGTTAACCTATGGTATCATGGGCTACCCATATGTATTGCCATCAGTCATTGGAGGTCAAAGTGGTAGTATTGATAAAGAGTTGTACATTCGTTGGATGCAAGTTAGCATGTTTCTTCCTGGTATTCAGTTTTATAAACCTCCTTGGGATTTTGATGCGGAGACAATAAAAATTGTTCGCGATCTACTTGCAAAACGGTCACAATTGAGCTCAGTTATTGTTGATGCTTTTAAAAATGTCAGTAAAACAGGAGCTCCTGTCATTCGGCCATTATGGTGGATAGTTCCTAATGATTCAGAAGCTTTGAAGATTGATGACCAATTTTTGGTGGGTGATACCTACCTAGTTGCCCCCATTCTTGAAAAAATTGAAGTTACTACAAGTGTTAATGCATCGCACGATAATGTTAAGGCTCTTTACTTGCCACAAGGCAATTGGCAAGTGCAATTTGAAGAGCCAGTATTTGGCGACAGTCCAAGGCCAGTCAATGGTGTGTTTTACAACAAAGCTGGTCAGTGGGTGAGGTTTAGAGTGACTTTAAATAGCTTGCTCTTCTTTAAGGCTATTTCATGATGGTTTTAAACTGCCTACATCATGGTAAGAAAGTGTGTGTGTTTATATTGTTGGAGTAATTTAAAGAAGCAGCGTCTTTTCATATGCATTTAGTTCATGGATTTATTCATTTACACTGGCAAGATTTTCGGAAATGACACAGATATATGTGGAAAGTTAGCATTTACTGACTATGCATGCGTATACGTCGCATGTGACCATGTCGTGATGTAGGCTGTTGACAAGATAGAACTGGCTGTATCAGGCTGTATCACATCATATGTGGGTTTAAGAAAATGAGCATGCATGAACGATACTTAGCGAAGTTGGCTGTAAAGCTGCGAAACAAGTGCTCTGCACTATTCAATAACCTCAATTTATTCACAGTTAGTAGAAATGCTTCTGGTAACAACAGTGATTTATTCCAGAACGTTCGTGTTTAGATATATCTTTCCATCTCCACCGCTGTCGGAGGTACCGGTTGTGGGGGTGGGAAAGGGACAGTAGGCCCTCAATAATTTGCCAAATATCATAGTATTTTTCAATACTATGCAGACGTTTATGATTTCAATAATATACCTTTAAAATACTGAAAATGACAAACTGCAAAGAAAGAAGATATTACCTATACTTTCCTGCTAATAATCAAGTACGAATAAATACTTCATTTGATGCGTCTTCGCCCATTGATAAGTTTCTACACCACTGTTCGATACTCTAAAAATTTCTCCAGTGAAGATTCGCGTCTGCGCGGCTCAACTCGAACCCTTGGCTAGACTTGCCACAAGTCGACTTCTCTTGGAAAGGGAGAAAGAAGGAGGGTGGGGAACGGTACGACTTAAAGCTCCGCCTAGAAAGGCGCTTACACCGTCAAACTCTGAAACAGTATTCAGATCGCGATAGGGCATAAATTAAAATCGTAGTGAACGGAAATATAACCGTAAACATATTCTTCTCACTTCGTACTCTCTTAGGTACACAGTCACTGTCCCCTTATTTAACTTACGTCACTCAACGTTGCGTGACGCAAGCGTAACGTCACGCAGTTCAAACATGTTACGTAACTTTCAAACGTTACGTTTCATGGAAATATCTATGACGTCACTTCCGCCGCCAGATGGGTCATGCCTCTCGTGATGGATCTCTTTTTAGCTGGAATCATGCAATGCTAAGTATGGGAGATCGCATTTCTATGGGTTTATAGTAAAAAGCGTGACTGCAGTGCGGACAATTCATGGAGAAAAATGGAAAGACCTCTGCGTTCACATCGAATGTTCTTCCTCGAACGCTGAACTTCAGAGTCGGCTTCAGAATATACGGCCACCTGGCAAAACTGTCAAACTTCTCTTTTCAATGTCCAGCTTGAGGAAAACATAAGCACTTTTTTCCGGCCCAGAGTATACCCATTTTTTGATGATTCCATTCGTAATACTAGCCTCGGTGAAAGCATCGCTAGCTTCGATAACACCAACTTCAAAACCAGGTCCCTCTAGCAAACACTCTTCAAACAACTTGCACCGCGTGACTTGCTTCAACTTTCCAATGATGTTCGCCTAAATCAATATTGTATAGGCAATTTTTATGGTAAATTTTTAAGATTTCAGAGGGAAGTTGTAGCATGGTTATAGACATGGCTCTTGTTATGGTAGAGTTGTTCCATTGTTGTGGCCGATTTGCTCGCGTAAAGCAGATTAACGGACAACAAAAATGGTCGCTCCGCCGTTCCGCCCGCACAAGTAAAGCGGCCGCAGTGAAAAGTGGCGTTAAAGCCAAAGACGAAGGATCGCATTGAACAAATTCTCGATGTTTAAAGCAAAGCCACTCCTCAGAAAAAGAATACTGGGATAGCCCTGATTGATAGACTGAAAACGAGAGCGGTAGATTGGCGCAAAACTAAAATTTCCAGTACAAAACAAAGCTAGAGTCGGTTCACATGTTAGAGTTTTTTGGTGGAATGTACCGAATAGATTTAGAATGACTATTCATTCATGCAAACTGTTTTTATTCAGTATGGCAACAGTCACAACACGAGTTTTACTACGTTTAACTAGACGTGGGTGTCGCATGAGCTTCCCCTAGTCAAAGTTTCTACCATACCTGAGGCGGATTTCCATTCGGTACAAAATGTCGCGCGATCAATATTTCGCGATCACTTTCTTTTGAATTATGAGCAGCCAAGCGGAACGCATCTCACTAGGTTCAAACTTCAAAGGACACATTTCAAAAGAAAGCGACCACAAAATATCGATCGCCCGACATCTTTCTTTACTGAATGGAAATCCGCCTTTACACTACGTATTACTGAATGTTGTACAAATTTACGGCTGGCTCATATATTTTTCCATCCAACGAAGAACCAAGATGGCGGTCAATTTGTCTTCCAGTAGTCCGCCAACATCGCCACGTCACTCGGCGAATTTATCAAGAATGGGTTAGTATATCGCAGTTTTAGTTAGTCTACCTGCTAAAAAAGTATATCAACCTTTCTTTTTTCGTCTACAGGTTCGTTTGACGCCGAGGAAGACACGCAGAATTTATTTCAAAAACATTCGGTTGTTGAAATCAGGGAGTTTGAAAAACGAGCTAGGTCAGTCAGCCAGTGCATGTATGAGTGTATAGCGCCTCGTAGAATTTACGAGGGGGATACACGTTGTTTATTTTTGTTTTATGACATTTTAGAGGCGATATTGAACGGAAAAAAGAGGAATTACGTCTCATGGTTGGGTAAGATATAGCTCGAGTTGCGCAAGCAGCAGGCTGCAAAATTATGCACGAATTTCAATTATATATATCTAATTAGAATATTTTTGATATAATAATTATAAAAATAACAATATTTAATGACAATTTTTTATTGGAATGCGTTTGCAGATTTTAAATATTTGTTGCCAATAACTGCAGTCTTGAATAACCTTCATGTGAGGCAAATAGACAAACAAAAAGACAGACAGCCATGAGCCATGCAGATTATCATACAGTTAGGCAGACAGGCCGAGGGATGGACAGATAGGCAGGCAAACAGATAGATGGAAAAATAAACAAACAGATGGATTATGAACTAAGCACTAGAGCAGCTGAAGCTTGCAGTTTGAACATTTATTTGAACTCGTTTAGTTTAATTCTATAGTATGGAAACTGTTGTTGTTTTACAACAGTGATACAGACATACCCCTCTGTTGCTTTTAAAAAGTCATGCCAAAAGTAATGCCTTGTACCATATATTTGGCCTATAAGACATAAAATTCTTAGATCAGGTGAAAGAATAGAAAGCTATATGTCCATGCAGTATCTATTAATCTGTACAATTTTATTGAGATTCACTAATGAGTGTAAAACTGAGCATGCTGGTACATGCATAGGGTGATCAGGAATACAGAAGGATTGTTATCCTTCTTTATTCCTGATCACCATTTTAATTTTAATTTTGATTTTGATTCATTACAATTTCTGGATGTTTCAATGTTTCTAGTGAAATTGCATGAAACAACGTTATAACCATGGTGAATGTTTATGATAGTTTTGAAAAGAACTGTTTAAAATATTTAGTAATAATACTAAAATTTACAGAGACTAATGTTGAGAAAACTTAAAAAGCAATATGCATTTCGGCAGACCGCTCTTCAGGTGCATTGTCTGCTAATGGAAGGTTAGGAAATCATCTTGTATTTGTACCAAAACTAAATGTGTTGACATCATTAATGACATCATGCAATGCTGTCAGTGCATTTTGTAGCTTCCTTATAAATACAAGTTGATTACCTCACAACGGGCTCAATTCAGTTAACAGATGATGCGCCTGACGAGTGGTCTGCCGAAATGCATAACGATTTTTAATAAGTTTTCTCAAAATTAGTCTTGTTAAAGTTTAGTATTATTGCTAAATATTTTAAACAGCTCTTTTCAGAACTATCATTACCATTTACCACAGTCAAACATAATGCTTCATGTGATTTTTAGGTTTGTTACCACGACAAAATGTTAGTCTTATTTTCTAGTGAAAGATATCGGGACCTGATTGATGCTGCTGACACAATTGGTGAAATGAAGGATTGTTCAAACAAGGTTCATGCTAACATCGTTCAGGCCGCTGAATGTTTAAATAATAATCTTGGTTTAGAATACTGGCTCTTTGTTTGTTTATTTGTTTGGCTCATGACCTCTGTTTTTTTGTAAGCTGATCACAGAATGAACAAAACAGATGTTTATGCTTTAGGTGAATAGCTCAATAAAAACTATCCAAGGAAATTGCAAGCATCTTTATCAAACTCACCAATCTCGAGGTGTCTCAGGACAAATTACAGAACCTTCTGTGTGAGTAATCATTGTGTCATATGATAAAAACTCTCTCTCCCCTGAAAAATTTGGTTTCCGTGAGGAATTTGTATGTTGGAATATAAGCAGTCTGCTGACATGTTTTCTATTTCTCTTGCCTTGTATAGGAACAAGTCAAAAACAAGGTTCTATTCTGTAGCTTCTCAGATGAAACTACTAGTAGATATTCCAGAAAAGGTTTGTTATGTTCACCCATTCAGCAATAATGTTACCCTGGCAGAGTAGTGAAGAAGATGTAGCATAGAACTAGTATTTCTCTTAGTGCACTATGCTATATTAGCATATGGTTGATATTTGAACTAGCACGCTTTCCTCTCTTGTGTGGTTGCATACTGTGACGTCTCCAGATCGAATGCTCTCATTGGAGTCAAACAGTTCTGCAATGATTTCATACCGCTTGTGCACAAAAGAGGCCTAGAAACTAGGCTGGTTGACTGTCGAAATTGAATATTCTTTCCAGGTCTGGAATGCATTGGAACATCATGAATATCTGAAAGCTGCTCAACTCTATCTTCTTGCTCAGAATATTGTTAGTAGTCTACATATTGATACTGGAAGTAGTGCTCCTTCAAAACTCTTGGTGAGTTAGGTTTAGGTATTTTTTACACTGCTTTACTTCATCTGACACCTATTTGTGTTTATCCAGACATCGTTTCCCATTCTTCCTCAACAATGGTCATCAATCAGCCATTTTAAAGACTCAATACTGCAGGTACATTGCTCAGTTTTCGCACTAGTTTATGTATTGTTAGTTTGCAGCACACTAAGATGCGTAGAACAATATATATTTGAAGCCAAAGTTTTGAAGTCTTGTTAATGTCTTAAAGCTAGTATTTTTAGTGCTGTTTACTCCCTACTTGTAAGTAGAGGTGCAGGCGCATAAGGGGATATATATAACATTGCCATTTTGAGCTACAGTTGTTTATCAGTTTTTGTCTATTATTGCATTCTTATCTATCTGTTGTAGTATTTATTCTGTATCTGTGTGAACTTTTGCTGTATTCACTTGTGGCAGACACTGAAACTATAGTAAAAACATATATTGATTTTCTCTATGTAGGGCAGCAGACAATTACTTCGTGATCACACACAATCAGAGCAAACGATTGGTGAATGCTTGTGCGCAATAATGTTTCTAGAAGACAATTCTCCACGTCAGGTGTTCAATGAATTCCTCATAGCCAGACAGGTACGCTAGACATCTGGATAGAAATTCATTATATATGTATAAAAATACCACTTTTCCATGCTATCCCTTCTGTGATGTCTAGACATCAGGGGACATGTAGGGATAAAAAGGGAGAGAGGGGCATGTGGGAGAGGGAGAAAGAACTGTAAGGAAAAAGACACGAAAAGATTGAATAAAGCAACAGTTTATTACACCTTCCTCTCCCTTCCTTTTCACTTGTCCTCTCCTGCACCCTTCCATCGTCCTTTCCTTTTCTTTTATTTCTTATGCTTTCTACCTATCCTTCCTTTTCCTTGTTCACCCCTTCTTTTCCCACTTCTTTGTTTTGTCTGAGCTCTTTTCTTTTCATTGTTTTCTCCTACCTTTTTTTTTACTTCTAGCCTATCTTAATTCTTAAGTATTCCAGTTTTCCATTTTTGCGTCGATTTCTTTCACTTTTCTTCCTTTCTTATTCTCTTTCACTCTTCTTTCCTTCCTTTATTTTTTCTTTTCACTTTTCTTCTTTCCCTCGTTACTTTTTTTCTTTCTCCCCTCCTTTTTTTTGCTTTTCTCTTATTGCCCTTTCTTGTTTTTTTCTTTTTTTGCTTTTCGCTTTTCTGTTTTTTCTTTTTCTCTTTTTTCCTTGTGGTCTTCCTTACTTCCATTCTAGCTCCCTCTTTTGCACCTTTCCTTCTTTCCCTCGTTACTTTTTTTCTTTCTCTCCTCCTTTTTTTTGCTTTTCTCTTATCGCCCTTCCTTGTTTTCTTCTTTTTTCGCTTTTCACTTTTTCTTTTTTTCTTTTTCTCTTTTTTTATTTCCGGTCTTCTTTACTTCCATTCTAGCTCCCTCTTTTGCACCTTTTCTTCTGCCTTTCACTCTTTCTTACTTTCTTGTTTTCTTCCTTTGCTCCTTTCGTCCACATCTTTTTCCATTCTACTCTCTTTCCATTTTCATTTTTCCACCCTTTCATTATTTCTATCGTGTTTTTTTTTACTTTTTTGCCTTCTTCTATTCACTTTTTTTTCTTTTTGCACTTATCCTTCCGCATTTCCGTTCATCCTGCTCTTCAATTTTCTTTTCTTCTTTCTTTTCCTTTGAATGCTTCCATTCATTTTTTATTTTTTCTTGTTCCTTCCACCCTTGCTACGTACTTTCCACTTTTTTTCTGTTCTGCCTCTCTTTCTTTCTTTTGCCTTTTTCTTCTTTCCCCCTTTTTTCTGTTCATGACTCTACCGTCTCTTTCTTTTACTCTTTTCTCACTTTCCTATATTCGTTCCTTTCTTTCTTCCGTACGTTCAAATTAAGACTAAACCTACATACGTATTTTGTCTTACTCATTACAGGCTTCCTTACAAGAACTATTTCATCCGAGTCAACAAGGTGTGATATGATTGCGTCCATTTTCTTTTTTGAGATTAGCACTCTCAAGAGGCATAAGCAGTGCTAGCACGTAGATGTTTTTTATGTATTTTTCACTGACTGTGACTGCGGCTCCTCTACTTTTTTTTAAATCAATGAACAAATAGTTTTAGTAGACAAAATTTCAACCCACCAACTGCGGCTGCTTGTCCTTCCAGCTACTGGCATAAAGACTCAATTATGTGAGGTCGTCAGATTGATCATGTCCAGTCTTTATCAAGTATTTGTCTTATTCGATTCTGATGAAGGGAAAGAAACAACACAGTCAGGTTAGTTAGCTCAGTTTTGTGTCTTTATGTATCAAGTTAGGTGTAGTACACGTCCGCTTAAGAGAAATGACCTATAAATAGAGATTTTTAGCCTGTTTTTCAACAGTTTTTTGCTTCAACCGTTTCGTAGCATGACGTAGCATATTTCTTTGATTTGTGAGCACTACGGTAAAGGCCGTTTTCCATTTCAACCGTATTGTAATGTGCCGTAGCGCATTTCTATTTTTTAAAGTCATTAGCCATGCTATGGTGCTGACGGAACAAAGAGATGTGCTACTATACGCTACAAAACAGTGAAAGTGAAAACGGGCTTAAAAGGAATGTCGCTGCGTTACTTTGCGGCACGGTTGTGAAAAAACTGCTCTTCTTTCAAAAAGTTATTTTGAGTTCAATTCGAGACTTTACTAAGCGTCCGCTGAATGCATAGTGTTCTCGTAAGACAAGACTGGTAAGTGCAGGTTTGACTGTAGCTCGTTTCACAGTTCTCTGCGTTTTGATGCGCCAAAGTGTGGGTTTTTTTTAGAAAATACTTCGTTGTTGTTTGAAATGTTCAACAAGATAACGTCAAAAAACGAAAGTTCAACATCTGAGGGGGAATGTGAGTTCATTATAAATATTTTATATACCATAAGAAGTATAGGATTTTTACCCTGAGACAAACTGATCGATGCGTTTCATATCTTTTGTAGTATTAAAGCAATTATTTGGACAAGAGTTTGATTTGGCTTTACTTCGACATCTACCAGCTTCTGTTGTGGGTAAAAAGGATTTATAAGTTATAAATGGAAAGGCTACGAAATGTTTCTACATATACTCACTGCGAAAAGTTCTGCTAGGGGCTCATCTGAATGATGCCAAGACGGGACTGCATATGTTTTGAGATCTCAATAGTTATACAAATTACGAGATATTTAAATTGTGTGCTAACATTTTTTTTATGTTTTCTTTTTTCTCAGGATTCAGACCTCGTATACGAAGCATTTCTACGTTTATAACTGCAGAGTATATTCAGAACAATTGCAAGACTTGGTTTCAAAAGTATGAATATCAAGTAATGTTTTGTAAAAATTGTGTAGCCAATTTGACATGGTTTGGAGTTTAGGAAACATAAATATCCAATGAGTCTGTATTGACTGTGCACGAGTTTGCATAAACATGAAGGAAAACATGAAAAAACGGCTTTGGCCAAGTCTCCAAACTGGTTCTCGGATGACTGCGTCTGTACCGTTTACAAGTTTGTATGTATAAACATGAAAGATAGAACAAAGACTTTGCTCAAATCTCCACAGCACATATCTAACTTATATAACTATTGTGAAATGTTTCTTTTAGATGTGCGGAGGATGTTAGGAAAGGAATCAATACTTTCCTACAATATGTTGGAACACTGAAAGGTCTTGCATCCATTCGCGATGCACTATGGGAACTGTTAAACCCGGTCAGTACATACATTTTGTTTAGCCCACAAGTTACTGGTCCTAGAATGAGAACTGGTCCGGGTTTTAGTAAAGACCTTTCTAGAAAATGAACAGGTTTGACTTTATAGAATAAGACATGTATTTAGTAGGTTGGTAGGTGAGTAGGGAGAAAGGGAGGCAGGCAAGCAAGGAGGGAAGGGAAGGGAAGGAAAGGAAAGGAAAGGAAAGGAAAGGAAAGGAAAGGAAAGGAAAGGAAAGGAAAGGAAAGGAAAGGAAAGGAAA
>JAODVM010135967.1:0-15269 GCA_025400095.1 Phenganax marumi | reverse complement strand
AATTCATCTTTTTAGGATGATCAGAGCGTGCTTGTATCCCCAAGTATTATCCTTCTATTTAAAGGTGACTTCTGCAGATTTTAACTCAATTTAATAAAAAACTGGAAGGTCAAAACATATTTCTTTTAACCGCAAAACCGTAATAACAACGAAAAAGTAGAGAATAAAAATGTAGAAATTTGAAGCATTTTCTTATTGAATTGAAGATTATTGCTTTCGAAAGATTACTGTGCCGATGTACGCGTGGTCCAACTGGCCACAAAAAGTGCTGCTTTACAGTGTGTAGTATTTTTCAAACCAATAAAAATGTACCATGTGTTCATTCAATTTTCCCACGCAGCATTTGGCCTTCAAACTTTGACAACAATGAATTGCACTGTATTTTTTGATGATCAAAGAATCGCTATTGCACACTAATAAACGTTTTCATACAACAACCCTGGAATACATTCTATAAATCACGGCCATATTGTTGTAATGAATATCTTTGAATTCTCTTTGTAGAACCGATTGTTTGTCAGCTTCGCGCATATCTTTTTCAAGGAAGACATCTTTTGCCATCGGATCCGGATGGTTTGGCAGGTACACTGTTGTTTGCAGCTTTCTCTAAGAAATAAAAGCTCGTTAGCGACAACAGCATTGATAATAATTTTCTGCTGTCAAGAACTGTACTAAAGCAGTTGAATCTAAAAATTGAAGTATACAAAATTTTTACTCATATTGTCAATCCTTTCAAAAATATTAGAGTATTTTTCAAATCTTTAATGTGATCACGAGGAATTAGCTATAAATTGGGTTCCAAACTGCTGCTCAAAGCTCTGTTTGATAGTCACTGAAGTTGAGTTTAACTTGCGCAGTGGGTTTTTCTTTGACAAATAAATTAAGTTGGCGTCAGCCACAAAAATCCCAAAGATCCAAACACTAAAAAACAAGTATTTCACTTGTAAACCTCTCAAAACAGCAGTATAAAAAGATTCTAAATCCTTTCCAAGCATTGCCAAGTTGCAACGGATCGTAACATTTCCAAAGTTCCACACTATTTGGAAGTCGGAAAAATTTCGCACACATCAAATCTTTTCTTTGATTGAAGATGCTAGCCGTTTCAGTGCAAGACAATAATGACAATATCTTTCTCTGATTTCTTAGATCCGTATGTACGTTTATCTTTCGGTACAAGAAGTGCGTTGTCCAAGACAATCAACAAAAAGCTCAACCCAACCTGGAATCAGATGTTAATCTTAGAAAATGTTCCAATATATGGTCATCCTGATCAAATAAAAGAAAATCCTCCTGATGTCGTCATGGAACTTTTCGACTGGGATCGCACTGTAAGTAGCTAGGATGTATAATAAATTGAAAAAAATTGAAATTGCTCTCAACTTCGCGAAGCAGCTACTGGTGCCACGTTTTTGATCAATATCGATTGTTTGGATACTTAAAATGTGGAATAATAGAAACAATTCTAAAAGTTGAATTGTAAAAGAAGAACAAAGGGGGTGATATCTTTCTCAACAAATAAAATTGACTTGCCCACGAAATGTGAATGCGTTTGAGTTTTTGAGTGGAAAACTTGTTAGGTTTTGCACTGCTGTTCAAAATTCAGAAAATTTGCCAAAGGATAGAAGCCTCTCAAAGCCTTGCGCAAACATTTCTATTTTTTAAAAAAATTAGTGTTGTGCATGCTGAATTCGCGCTTTTACCTAATTTTCATGCTGCCAATTCGCTTCTGCTCCTAAAGGATATTCGATTACAATTAAAAATGTTCTTGAGAAAAGTTAGCAATAGTGTTTCAATTTTATACAATTCATAATGATTCACATACGAACAAATGAGCATACCGTATTTCCTCTATTTAGCCCCCTTCTAATTAGCCCCACTTAGGAACCAACAAAAGAAAATAAGCCCCCACCCTCTATATTGAGGAACTTCTTATTGATGACAGCAATGAAGAACTGGACTGACTGCATGTAGTATTATGTGCAATTTACTTATGTTGTTTTTATAAATAAATATGCATGCACTGAATTGGTTACCAATTTCAGGTGAAGATTTATTAAGCCCCCAGCCTCTATTTAGCCCCCACTTCTAATAAGCTAGGGAAAAAAATTAAGCCCCCTGGGGGCTAATTTTGAGGAAATACGGTAATTCATTAATATATTTAGCTTAAGTCGAAATATTGAGCATCATGCACCGACACCATGCATGCTGGTGTAGAAACGCCGAAAAGTGTGTTGATAAGGGAGGTGCTCACCGAGTTTTCTTTGCACACTCTGAGGCGTTTTGTACACTGGTAATAAACAAACTGTCGAGTTTACTGTATTTGCTTTTCATACAAATATATTGAAGATAAAATCAGCCAGAAAGTTATAAATTTTTGTTACCCTTGTATCAAAAGAGCGATAGAGTGCCTTTTTGGCGTAATAATTTAACAAATTAGTAATGAGTTTTTTAATTTCATTTCATAAATGAACTAGTATACAGTCATTTCACTATATGATACATCCAATTCATATGATTTTTGCTGGAATTACATCATTTATGCTGTCATGCTCTGTTCTTAGGGTAAAAATGAATTTCTGGGTCGTGTGCAAGTCGAACCATTAGTTCTTGAAACGAAATCAACTGAACCAGACACAAAGTTATCGTGGCTCGCAGTTTATAAAGGTGCTTGCAAGTGCGGAGATGTACTAGCCGCATTCGAACTATACTTGGTGAGTCATCTTGCAATAAACGTCACCGTAGCTGTATATACTCTGTACTCTATACGCACGAGGATAGGCCGACTACAATCGCCAAATGAACACACAGAATAAAGAACCATACAGAAGGGTCACTTGTGTCGGAAACTTTGAAGTATAAGTGTCCGCGCATATCGCACTACGCATGTTGTCTGCCATTACTCTGGCCAGTCGAATGCATATTTTTGCATAAAAAACAACACACTTTGACCATTCTGTTTAAATCTTTATTCTGTGACTGAATTATGCCTTGCGTGCTCCCGCGGTATGAATTATAGCTTGTTTTTTATCAGTGATACTCAAACAATGAAAGTTGCACAGTATCTACATTCAGCACAACATTTTTACATTTTTTTCTTATATTCAAAAATCGTTTTATATTTCAAGCGTCTAAAAGTCATTCGTAACCACAAAATAATATGTATGAATTCGTTTCCGTTTCAGTTGGCTATTTCTTGAGATACACCATAGCGTACATAAAACGCATAAAAACAGGGCACAGAGCTACATTTCCACACAATGTCTCCTAGCTGCTGGTGTAGAGAACTACAAGGGGTAGACAAACAAAAGTGGCCTAAACAGTGGCTGAACAAAAATCAGACTTTTTTTTAACAACATTCAAGAAATTCAAAACCATTTCAGACGCAGTCATGGCCCCAGCCAGATAGTCCATGTCGCTGTCTATCTGCTGAGTATCCCTACTTTGTTTCAATTGTTTTAAATTTTCAGAATGGTGTAGAAAAAAACCCTGTTTTTTAATGAGGGGCCACTTTGTTTTGTCCACTCCCTGTATCTATGCAGTAACTGGCGTTTTTCAGCATATTTATGCTAAATACGACTCGCTGCATGCTTAATAAAAGTGCTCTTCTTCGTTTTCGTTTAGAATGAAAGTATTTCAGCACCGGCCATTCCGAAGCCGGACAAAAGCGGATGGTTTGCCATTCCTAGACACATCGGTCCAGAAATGCAAAGAACAGCCGTCGAGGTAAAGACTCTAAAAATACCTTTTTCATGCCTATCCACTCAAATACAATGACAATAGTCCTTAATTTAGCAATATATACGGGTTGCAATTATAATTGTTTTGAAGGTAATGTGTTGGGGACTGAGAAGTTTGCGACGTTATCATTGGATGAAAGTCAAATCTCCTAGAATAGAAATCGAGATAGGAAATGAAATTAAGACAAAGTCTGTGGGAAAGACTGTGAATGGAAACTGCAACTTTGAAGGCAGCCGCGTTTTGTGTTTTAACGTGGTGAGTGTTAGAAATGTACAGTATACGTTATCCGTCACCCATTTTCGCTTCTTTCTGGTTTGATGAAATGTATGTAACTGGCACTATGGTCCTCGGCTTCGCCTCGGGCGGTGGCGATCTTGCTACCAACGGCGGTCTCGGGGCCACAAAACGCACTGTTTCCCTCGGGCCAAGTAAATAAGTGATAAATCATTTTATTAAAAAGTAAGGCAGCAGCAGATCCAATGGGCGACGAAACTGCGTGATCTTTTGCGTAGTTGCTCTGAATACATGCACTGTTTTGCATGTTAGTTGAATGAAGCAAATTAAGCTGCATTCTACTGTTACGTTTTATTATGCAGGCACGCAAAAGCTCAATTGCTTCGAAATTTTGTTCGTTTTAAAAACAGTTTAACAGATAGACACATATTCATTGTAAACATCGAATTTTAAACATTCCACTTTTCAAACAAATATTTATTGCTATTTAAAGTTATACAGGTACGTATAAAAAACGTGACAGTGAAAATGAAAAGCAGACCTGGCCCCTAAGGCTACAAGATGCAGAAAACATAATGTGCCACTGTCATGCACGTGTACCTTGTATAACTGAGTAACAACTCAATGTAATTATAAGAATAACTTTGTTGAAACTGCAGACCACTCTGTTGACTGTAGGTAACCTCAGCTATAAATTGTGTGACCCTCGTACGCGATTCTTTTATTAACTTGCATCTTATTTTTTTAGAATCTTCCTCGCGAAGCCGTGTATCTACCAGCAATCACCATACTATTGAAGACCAGCAGTGGTCGATCTCCAATTGGTTCTTGTGTCGTTGAAAACCTTCTCAAATTTCAAGAAGTAGAAGACGATTCCTGGCTGTTTCTAGATGAAGGAAAAGCAGGTATGTTGTTATCGGTAGGAACACAACATTTGCTTTTGCTTTACCAGGAAGCGTCGCTTAAACATGAGTGTCAAACTGAAAATGCTATTTCTCAAATATAAATTTTAAAATGTATGTCAGTAGTAAACAATGGCACAATCAATGAAGCCCTTCACTGACGAGCGATAATTCATTGACAAGCTTTTCTTGAAAGTTAATACGACAAAAATTGACAAGTTCTTTCGAGACAAAGAACCTCGTTGAAAAGCTAGTCGTGCCAACGTTCCAACAAGGTACCATAAGCGTGTATACAGACGTCAAGGAAAACTTGTATGCAATGCACAAGAGTATAAGTGAACTCGTCAAGGGACTCGACAAGACAACGTTGCTCGCTTGTTTGGGCCTTTAAAAAATTGCATGCTGGGCCTGGAGGAAACGAAAAATTCTAATCATTAATTGGTGTAATAGCTAGAACTCAGATACTCGACTTATTTGATTGTATTTCTCAGTCAAAATTTAAATGATGATTTCCAGTCAATGACAAAAAATGTTGGGAATTGGGTAACCGTATGTTCAATTATTCTTGAAATGGCATAATATTTTACCGCCAGTTTCTTAAGAAACACACAATCACACAAGCTTATTACCTTGCGCCGTTTCCTTACGCTGAACAATGTGTTACTACACATTCTGTATCTACTAATTACGTGGGTAGATTTTAACAAGATATGAGTCGATTAACGTTCCCCCCAGTAGACCTAAAATAATGTTAGCACATGTGTATTGTCAAGAATTTTGTTCTTGATTGTGGGATAAGTCTATCGAGAAGCAATTCCGTGCCAAAACGATGAAAGAACGGATCATTTTCTCCCATGCAAATTGTAACAATTTTATTGATGCTGCTATAGAGTCCCCGCAAGGTACTGCTCCAGACGCATTTGACATTGTGGTAGACAAAGGAGCTGAAAGTAGTGATGAAAAGGTAAGCAGCATGCCACGAATACATTACGCAGTCGCATACAATTGTTGGTCCTGCTCTAAAATATCGGAACACATGCATTTAGTTAGGAGCAATTATGCAGTATGTAAACATAATTGTCCAGGAGTGACTTGAAGTAGTGGCTAGCTCGAATTGAAGACGTAGGCATAGTGCTACTTCATTCACTTCGTTCACTATTGCTAGTGCAGTTAAGCAGCATATTCATGACATGAAAATTTCTGCGTTTTACCAGTTTCAAGTTTACTGTGCTTTATTGTTATTTCGATATGGCTCATTCACTCACAGAAAAGGCCAGCTAGCATGATTTATCATATGGAGCATGTTAAAATACAAGACATAAACTCTAGAAAAGACGCGGAAAGGAAATATGCACAAGATAATTGTTGTATTAACCCGTCAACATTGCAATTGTTTCTGGAATGCTCCTTTATTCTTACTCTAGGATGTAACTAACTGAACATTTTGTTTTGAAGGAAGGAAGAAAGAAAAAAGAGGCAAAGTCATCCGATGATGCTGACTGGTGGACTAAGTATTATGAGGCTAAACATGCGACAAAAAAAGATAACTTATATCCCAAGGTTTGTTCGCATAGTATTCTCGTATTTTTTAAACATAAATCAATAGGAAAAAAGGGCTACAATGCACCACGACCTCAGCAAGTGCTCCTTCTATGCCCTCTTGCTCACCCTTGAAGAAGTGGCTGGAAATTAGAACCACATACTTCACACAGCAATTATTGTAACAGTACCACGGATACTTTGTCATTTTCTTTAAATCCATCCTTTTGATCATCTTTGATCAAAAGCATGGATCAAAAGACAACAACAATGTTTTAAACATGCTAATCACACAGAAGAATTTCAGTTTGATTTCTTGATGAAGTTTGCTTCCAAAACTTATCAAGTTCGATTCCACGTGTTTGAACAGATTTACCCGCATTCATTGGAAGAAGAATTTGACCATTTCCAAGACCAAATCAGGACATTTGATTTTCGAAGAGGAAAAATGGAATTTGCCGATGATGATGACGAAGACAGTATTGTGGGTGAATTTAAGGTGAAGTGGTTTTCCATGAAATTCGAGTAGATGCTGTATAATTGCAATAAAACCTCTGCAGGCGGACCTCTTTGCTACGAAACTTGAAGGTGCAAGCCAAATTTCAGTGTCAGAAAAGTGTTCGTTTATAGAGATGAGATTTGAAGTAAATGAATTTGCTACGAATTTGTGCCAATAATGACTCAACGGCGATTTTCAACAAATTTCTGGTACATATATCATTGCAATTCGATTTTTATCATTCTTTTTCCGTGTAGGGTGCTTTGGGAATCTACGATCTTCCAAGTGATTGCAAGGAGGAATTGCCACCGCGCCTTTTCAACGAGAAAAGGTTGCGTCGAATGCATTCCGTCCGTTGCCTTGTTAGAGTCTACATTGTGAGGGTGAGCGTTTCAAACTTTATACTTTTCTGCCCTACATATAAAGATATAAAGGCATTCTAGTTTAATTTAGTTTTAGTGGCGTACAATTTTGACCTGTATAAACTTAAGTCCCAGTTATTATTCGAAAATGATAATTTAGATGTCCTGGTAAAGGCATGTTGGCCAGATTCCGAATCAAGTTCATTCAATCGTGTCCACCTTGCATATTATCCGATTGGTAGTGTCTGCACAGCGTTTTTCTCTCTAGATATAATAAATCTTGCTCATAAGCTTCTTTGCATGGTGTTTCAGGCTTATGATTTAAAACCAAAGGATCTGGATGGACTGGTAAGTAATCTCAAGCTAAGTTAGCTTTAGCAGCTAACGAGTGATGGTAAAAACCATGTTCTTACTATGAGTCGAGGGCCAAAATACAATGTTTCTTCTCTACACTCTCCAGTTCAATATTTATTACCAATGAGCTGACGCCCATATCAGACGTTGAACTTTCATGCGCAGAGCCTAATGCAAATTAATTTAAATCAGCTCGAACAATGACTACTGTCATTTGCACTAGATTCGACAAATGAAAAATTTGACTCCTACAATGGGTATGACAACGCAATAACAGTGCTGATTGCCTACATTGATAATCAAAAGTTCAATCAGGATGCTTCCGAATAATCAATATTCCCATAGCCACTGTAATCAAATCTGAGTAATTAGATGAAAAAGGGACACATTCAACGTTGACGACATTAACCTAATTTAACTAACTTGAAGTCTTGATAACAAAAGACACGTGAGAGTTAGTCCCAGGGACACTAACGTTCATGGAATTGGCTACAAATTAAAGCCTTTTTTTATCCAGGCTGATCCATATTTAGTGGTATCTCTTGGCAAAGAAACATATGATAACAAAGATGAACACCAATCAGACACTCTAGACGTAGAGTTTGGGAAGTAAGTGCCTCATTATTTTCAGTCAATATCATCATGAAAATGCTGCATTAAGTCTAGTTACAGTAGAAGACACGATAGTATGTGTTTATGTAAATGGTCTTCTAAACATCTGTTTTAAACAAATGAGATCATGTCAAGTTACAGCACATTTTCGCATGAGACCAAACAGCATGCTGAGTAGAAATTTTACACATGCATCCTTTTTAACGTATGGTTAGAAATCTTTTCGGTTATTTTCGGTGACATGAAATGAAAAATTCTATTCCGAACCTGCAAAGTATCCTTACAAAAAAATTTTGCAAAACCCAGTCACATCCTTGTTATGTCAGTTATAATCAAAAATGCATGACCACCTTCGGTTTTTTATTGTTTTATTGTATATGTAGAAGGCCCTAGCTCCTTTACGTTTGCACTTTTTGTCACGATGTTACTCGTGATAAAGTGGCTAGCTAAGGAATGTACTGGATCGACCGTTTCGCTACAACTACTTATATGCACTAGTCAACCACATTCACAGAATTACATCTCATAGGAAGAGAACTATCGCTCGTGCAACTGCAAAGTGTAAAGGAGCCCTATTCACTCCAATGATCATTGTTGAGTGGTGTAGATTGAGAACTATAGGATCTCGTACTTATTCATTTATAGCTGTGCCTGAAAGCCGTGGATAATTCATTTCACAGGAGACGAATTAATTACTGATTGTTTTTCTGGTTTAATTATACTTTGCTTGCACTTATGAAGGACAAGCGGCATTCAGCCATAACAACTTTGCGTAAAGAAGTTAAACATATGGGGCCGGTTGTTCAAAGCTGGGTTAGCTTAACCCCGGGTTAGTGTAATACTTTAACCTCAATTTGAAACTCGTTCAAGAAAAGTTTTAAAAGTTTTTTGCTCAAAATGTTTCCCTTAATGGGTAGTTCAATCCCTCAAAGTTTCAAAATATAAATAGTGCTTCAAGACCGGGATATAAAATGGTGGGCTAAATTTAAACCTGTAGGTTAACTGCTAACCCATCTTTGAGCAACCGGCCCTTGGAGTGAAAATTTTAAAAAATTACACTCGCGGGTTTACTTCAAAAAATTAATAATGAGTTGAATAATTTTAATAAATTTAAATCAGCATACACTATAAAAGAATACTTTTTCAGTAATATATATATTTTCTGTTTTTAATACGCTTTCACTACAACATTTTAAAACATTCATCGCTGAAATAATTTGCCAATTCTGTAACAAAAGCATCTATTCCGTAGTTTAGTTTCTTGGGAACTATTTTTATCATTATAGACATAGAAGTTTGAAAACTTATAATGTTTTCTGCAACTTCGATTGAAAGCCATGCCGAAAAGCTATGTGTGAAATACTTGTCAATTTGTTGCAAAAAAGTGCTTGCATTATTTAATCACTTATATTAACAGCGTTCTCTCCAAAAATTGTAGCTACGCAAAATATTGACAGACTTTAAAATGCTAAACTTTTTCGCATTGCTTTGTTCCTTTTAAAACTGCTCAATGGTGATTGTATGTTTTCTAAATATTTTGCTATTTTGCGTTTATAAAGGGTATTCGAGTTTCACGCTCAAATTCCTGATGTGAAAGATTTAACGATCAAAGTGGTCGATGACGACTACGGAAACGATGACCTGATTGGTGAGACAACAATTGATCTAGAGAATAGGTTGTTAACAAGACGTCATGCAATAGGTGGTTTACCACCTGTCTATAACAAGTGAGTGTAGTTCACGCAATTGTGACTCGGCCCATACGTTTTCAACTCATACGGAACAAAAATACACAAAAATTGCGAGATTTGCGAACTTTTAAGAGCTATTTTATAATGTCATGCGACCAAACTTTGCGATTTTACCAGTTTAGATGTTTTGTTCTAGCTGTGGTTAGGTTATAGCTGGAGAAACCAATTCAGTTGATTTGAATATTAAAAAAGTTGCTTTTCAGAAGATCACAAAGGAGAAACTTTAAGTTGCTTAGGCTTCTTATATATTGCTTGACTGTTATATGCTAGATGTAAGAAGCAAAATATAACATATTCCGTATTTGTTTAGAACTGGTCCCAACAAATGGCGACTTGGCCAAAACTATACGCCTTCGCGCATTTTGAAAGAATTTTGCGAAAGTCTTGGTATTGAACACAGTTTTTCAAAGAGAGATACTGAACTCACGTTGAAGCGAGGGGGAAAAAAGCGATATTTTTCTCTTGAACAATACGGTAACTGATTTTATGTTTAAAAGTTTTATCTTTTGGAATTAAACTTGAATAAATAGCCAAACTTCATTAAAGTTGGTTTTTTTTTCAAAACTCATGTCGTGATATATGTTGCAGCACTTGTGATCAAATATTAGACTGTCAAGAATTTTGATGCAAAATTTGAAATTTTTTTGGAATAGTCTTTGATTTCATTGCATTTGTTTGAGAATATTTTGCAAAAAACGTTAGTTTGACTTTTATGCTGTTTTTTTGAAACTTTTAATTGTTTCTGCTACTATATAGGTCACATCTTTACCCTCGTTTGTGACAAAAACCTCTCGAATTTGTGTTGGAATTTTGCATCGGAATTTGAAATATTTGGAATTTAAATTTGAATTTGGGTGTTGTTAAAACTATGTATCTGATACACATTTAATGGAAATTTATTAAAATTTCCGATTGTTTCAGAAAACTCAAAAACTGATCTTACCCACGCTGGACCACGAAGCAATATGGAACGTTTGTCTCTACACTTTTTGAACGACTTAAAGGTGTTTTGTGTTACTCA
This sequence comes from Phenganax marumi, assembly GCA_025400095.1. Classification (NCBI taxonomy): domain Eukaryota; kingdom Metazoa; phylum Cnidaria; class Anthozoa; order Malacalcyonacea; family Clavulariidae; genus Phenganax; species Phenganax marumi. Next base: position 4,257 of record JAODVM010135967.1, on the reverse strand, counting down.
TTTATTTTGCTGTTCAGTCCAATTTTCATAAATTTAAGAAAAACCATTCTATTCTCAAGAATCTATCACACTATAATTCTTCCATCAATTTTTTATTATAGTTAAGCTAATGTAGCTAACAACTTTTGCATATGAAGTTTCTTATTCCAAAAATTCGAAATTAAAATCAATTCGCTATATATCCTGAAACGTTTATGCTATCGTCACCATTATTATTACCAAGCATTATTCAAGACCATACAAACCTTGTCACGGCGTAAACCAATATCATGTCATTGTTGGAAAAAGGGTGCATAATTTGTCAATAATAAGAACGTCGTAATTGTTTTTAGGGTAATCATAAAATGGTTCCGGAGCATATTGAAACAAGGGATTTAAGGAACGAGCTTTTCCCAAATTTTTCTCAGGTACTGTGAGGAAGAATTGTTAATCGCAATATTCACAATGATTTTAACCAATATTTGGCTTTTTTCCACACACGTTTTGCTACAATTCGCTTTTGAAAACCAAAAACATGTATAGTATAGTCTTTTGCCAAATTTGTACCCGAACTTTTGGACAGTTAAAGTCTTGCCCAGTCACATGCAGCATCAAAACAAAACGATTCTGGCTAAAAGATACTCAAAGTCAAGGTCGTGCAAATAAACCAATATTCTGTGTTTGTCGAAAAAACTTATATCAGCATAAGGTTGTCACGAATTTAGTACTGTATGCAGGGTAAATTCATTGCACCTTCAAACTGAACAACAACACAAGACCGAATTTTTGTGATTTTTTATGGTGTATCTCTTTTTTCAAATACTTAATTTACGTAATTACTACTTCAGTAGCGATTTGCCAAAAGCCACATTGCTTTAAAAGTAACTATATTCTATTTATATATCAGAATAAAACCATCTTTCTGATTATGCTTTAACTTCAAGCAGTTGTCACCTAAAAAGGTGGATCCTTTCTAAAAGGTGTTTTTCAGGAAAAGCGGCATACCACTTTTTGTTTATTTTCCGACTTTTTCAGGGGAAGTTAGAAATGTTCGTTGATATCTTTCCTGAAATTTATGGAAATCCTGACCCTCCAATTGATATTACACCGCGTCTACCAAAAACGTACGTGAATGTATCTCTGCATGGAGCCACCAGTAACCAGCTATTACCTATAGCTATAGGTCTGGTCTTTAGATTTTTTCTTAACAAATATACATGCGGAACTTCAGAACTGCATTACTCGCGACTTCAAGAAAACTCTTGTTAGTTGTTAATTCTTATACATCCGACGCTTCTACATGGAGATGATTCAGTGTTATGATAGTAGACTATTACTCTTATGAAATTTTCACTTGAAAAAATCAGTTTTCTTCAATTCGGATTATTTTGGTCACAGTTGAAAGTACTCTAAGATTATCACTGATAAACTACCGGAGTTTTTCCTAAAATGAAGGTGTAATTTATTTATAGGTATGAACTTCGCGTTATTGTATGGAACACAAAAGATGTCAAACCTCAAGACAAGAATATTTATGGCGACGAAATGAGCGATATATTTGTTAAATGGTAAACATTTTTTCGCATTTTTCTCTCTGTTGTTCTTTTTTATTTCTCGTACATGTACAAGAATCAAAGATCCTCATAAACAGTTTTTGTAGCCAAATTTTTATTAAACACATTGCCAAACATTGGCATTTTCATTCATGCTTCATTTACACGTGGAATGTTTCTAAACTCAAATAATCGTTTATGTTCTGTAGTAGAATGACGGATATGGACGTTCAAAAAACGGATACTCACTACAGGTAAAGAAGGATTATGGAAGGACTTACAGAAATGTGGTCTGCACAAGTAAAGTTAATCGTTTTCGGTTCGTACTAGCTTTTCTAGAATCAATTCTCCTTCATACTGCAAGAAATGAAATTAGGGCAAGCGGGGTACGATTTCTGTGTTTCCCACCTAGCATGGTTTATTAGAAATTAAAAATTAGATAGTCATGCCCAGAAAGAAATTAGAGAAAGAAATTAAAAATTAGATAGTCGTGCCCAGGGTTTGTCCACTTGATTATTTTCATATTAAATTTAGATCACTAGACGGTGATGGCATGTTTAACTACAGAATGGTGTTTCCCTTCGAATATTCAGATACTAAGGGCAAAATGATCGTTAAGAAAAAGGTGAGAAAAACTTCTTTTTTTTTCAATTTGTAGCAGACCTTTACAGTTGTTACAATTTGAACCCTGGGCCCCGTTAGTCAAGTTATGCAATTCGTGTAATTTGGAAAATATTAAAATTCGGAAAAACAGTGGAAAAATAAAGAAAGAGATGACTAATTAGCATGGTTGTTACTAAAAATCACTTGTACTATATGCATTTACACAAACGGACTATAAATTTAGAAGTGTTGAAAAAAATCATCAAATGTCACTTCCTTTTAGTAACTGCTCTTATTATGTTTCATTAAACACTCGATGGTTTCCCATAACTGTATAATTATACTGATTTGTAAAGTTTCCAAAGATTGATTGCATTCTTGAAAATGCTAAATACATGGTGCTCTTTTGCAGGCCCACTTTTACAGCCGCAATACATACGCGGAAGAATTGGAACCGCAACTTGTAGTTCAAGTATGGGACAGTGATTTATTTAGCAGCAACGATTTCATAGGTATGAGTTTTGAGTTAGTTTTAAATTGATAGATAGACGGATACGGCCACTGATAAAAAATTTAAACTTTCGCGTAATTCGGGTTGGAGTAGCTCATTTTATTTGTGCAGGTGATGTGAATTTAAATTTGAAGAGTTTACCCAAACCATACGGCAAATCAAAAGACATCAAAGATTACAAGTTATCAAGGGAAACTAATTCGTTGTTTGACAAAACGAGAGTGAGAGGTTGGTGGCCATTAGCTGGAAAACCTAAAAAAGAAAAGAACAAGAAATGGAAAAAGAAAAATGAACGCAAAGTAGATTCTGCAATTGAAGAAGAAACTCCTAAAGAAGTAGTCTTAACGGTATCAATAGGAATGTACTGATTTTTAAAATACTTTTTGGAAATCTTTGTACAATTAAGAGATGACTCCAGTCTGTGCGAAAAATAAGGATTCCTACAAAATTAATGCCGAAGAACATTACTGTTGTTATGGATAAAATGAGAAACTAGAATACAAAGGCTTTACTGCGGCCTACAACTAGTGTTCAACTAACTTTTTTTCATAATTTAGGGGAAAGTGGAACTAACTCTTGAACTGCTAGAGGAAGAGGATGCAAAAACTAGACCAGTTGGAAAAGGACAATCTGATCCAAATCAACACCCTGTGCTAGAAAAGCCTCAGTAAGTAAAACGTCTAGAGCGTACGATTGTTTTAATAAATAGGCCCGCACAGTGCATAATTCCTACAGCGTTAAAAGTCGAATTAATCTTAAAGTACATGTGCCATATTGAATTACATTGGTTTTCTAGACGTCCTGCAACGTCATTTTTGTGGATCTTAAACCCTTGGAAATCCTTTCGTCACATCATTTGGTCGCAATTTAAGTGCACTGTAAATTTTAGGTAGTAAAAATAACTCTATTTGGGGGTAATATTTACCACGTTCAAGTGGGTTGTTCATGAGGGGTAACAAATTACCCCAGAACTTGGAGTAATATCTACTCGTTTAAGAAAATTTTGCCCTAAAACAAGGGGTAACAAATATGACTTGCAACAATTGCTCTTTTACAGGAGTAAAATAGTTACATGGTGTAGAAATGACCCCATACATCAAGGGTGATGTAAATACCAAAGAAAACTTTCAAAATGGCGGACTTTGTAGCATGAGTGAGCAACGTTTGTGTAAAAGCTTTTAGCTGGTTTACAAAAGTATATCAACTATTTTGTTCTCATATGACGTACAAATTAGTTCATCCATACGGTTATTGTGAAGTTTGCGGAAAAAGTAACTGGAGTCGGTCATTTGCCATGTTTTTAAAGCAAAATTTGGAAACTATCAGAAACTGTATTTCTTCATATGTAAGTATACTGTTGCTCTTGCCAAAATACTATCATTTTAAAATACATCTGTTGATGGGTTAGCTTCGTCAAAACTTTCTGGCAGCCCAGGCACGTTTTGATATTCGATATTTGCGTTCTTTAAACAATCTTTTACTTGCGATTCTACACTTGAAAATGTTTTGTGAAGAAAAGTTTTTGTGTTGGCTGTAATACTTTGTACTGTAGACTTCGGCATCGAGTAATCTTCTTGTATTTTTAAGATATATAATGCAGCCAATCGTGTA
>JAODVM010135856.1:0-15274 GCA_025400095.1 Phenganax marumi | reverse complement strand
CCAATTTGAAGTATATTTCATAAAAGCAACAAGTTTTTCAGGCTAGCTTCTGGTGAGATGTAGCCTTACTTTTTCTGCCTCTGTGACGTAACAATTGCTTTTTGGCATTATCATGATGTCATTCTTGATAAACAGACAGTTAGTAAAATTTTTCTTAATTTAGTAAAATTTCAACACAAATTTGGTAAAAACCCCTGAAAAAATCTGGTCACACTGCTCTGATGTTGACCCACTGAGGGGCAATGCATTTCACTCATATGATTTACTCTGTCTACAATTTTACTCAAGCTTAGAGTCTTGCCCTTTAACAGGTCAAGTAAGTTATCTTACCAGGAGGCTGTTCCCGTTTTCCACTCATCCAAAATGCCTGTTTTTCATTTTTTACAACACTAGCATATGTTTGAGGTGGATCAGGCTCTTTACCGCTCTGAGGTTTCTCAGATACATGTACAGGCATTTCAGATTGAGTAGGTATTTCATACTTTAATGGCTCTTTCTCAACACTCTTCTACAACACAAATTGGCACAAACTTAGAAAACACATCTATTTTCTACACTTTGCATACAATATTTAATCCATTCACTCACAATGCCAAAAACATACGAGCTCCATAATTTGACAGGCACAGGTGATCATACTCCATAAGTTCAAATTGTCACTAGTTAATAGGTCTAAAGGTTTACATACCAGCTGGTACTTATTATATGCTTTATTCAATGGTGTTATTTTCAATGGATCTGGTCTTTTTGGCAGATATAATCTTTGGTGCTCAACTTGAATAGGGCTTGACATAACTTGATGACCACCAGAAACATAGTTCTGCTTTTTGCTGGGAGTGTATGGTGCAGAAGTTACCGGAGATTTTTGGGGAACATCTGGACGATAAGTGTGCGGGGTGCTAGGTTTTGGAGGCGCAAATGTTTGACTTGGGGACTACACAAACAAAAAAAAACATTGAAGAAAACGCATATAGAACTAATATTGTGGAAAGATTCTAGCATCTTCGTAACTCTTACCATTTGTGGTTGATTGATAGGTGGACTCTGATGGTAAGCGGGGTAAGCATTGTAATTATATGTGGGTGGTGGTGGATAGGGATTATAGTAACCTGGGTAATACGGATAACTATAACCAGGCACCATAGGTGTTTGCATCGGTGGACTTGGAGGAATCATGCCATTTGATATCGATGCTGGTGCTACACCATTACCAGTAGTTTGGATGACACCGCTGGCACTGTTGTTTTGGGGTGTAATTTTTGCCAAAGCTTCTCTGGCTTTTTGCCATTGCGGGTTGTCCAGTATCGATGATGATTCAGGTTTTGTTAACCCTGGTGGATCAGGTGGGCTTTCACCTGGTATTGGCGGTTGAGAACTGTACTGGCCAGACCTGAAGATTTTTAAAACTTATGTGTTATACATGCCAAATGAAGAATATCTACTCCAATAGATAGAATACATTGACAATTTTACTGAAGCACAGACACGCCAGTAATTTCACTTTTTATACCGGAGCACCAAAGTCGCGAAAATAATTTAATTTCCTGGATCCTACAGTGAAAGTGGTCGTTGTTTACAAATTTCGTGACACGTCTGTGTCCATGCCAATATCTTCTTAAATGTTTGCCATTCCACGGCTTCACGCATATATTACCCAGCATTAAGTTCTTTTAACTAAGTGAGAGTTTTGTTTTACAATATGAACGCTTCTATAATTCTATCGCACAGAAAACAACACCAAATTTTGACCACAAAGCAACCGCCGGGTTTTCATACCAGCCCACCCAATCGACGAAACTGTACGGACTAATACCTCTAAATTTCACGTGAAGCAAACTCCAAAACAAACTTTTACACTTACCAAGCAGCAGCCGCTTTAATATCGCTTGTATTTACATTAGAAAACATGTCATTTGGGGCTAAAAATCCAATATTTCGGAGTGACTTGCCTCGATTTTCGCTAAAAATCTTTCTCCCACAATTTACTTTTATGACGTTTGTAATTGACGACCAATCAGATTGCTCTATTTTGATCACGCGACGTTTGCTATGAGACTGCATCACAGTGAATCAGTGAATCATGCAAGTGAATTCAGTGAATTCATCAATGGGAAGCCGCAATGAATTGTGGGCTTAGCCGCCATCTTGTTTGTTGGAGTTGGAAAATATTTGTTTCTTGGTTGTAAATTTTAAAAGATTTCTGTCTTATAGGTTTGTATGAATTGAAGTTTTCTTCCATGATATTAACTTTAAAAAACAGAACTTCATGAATTTGAATACAAAATTGCCAAATATCCATCGTCTGCTGCAAAATTCTTGTATATATACTGACTTCATAAGTTCATATCAAGAGTGTTATTAATATTTTTCAGTGTATATTTCATTTACTTGTTTAAAATAGGAAAATGTCAACTCCAAATCCACAAATCAAGATTGAGACTGCGCCATTCGATACGAGATTCCCATATACTAACCAAGCAAGAAACTGCTGGCAGAATTACTGCGATTACTTTCGGTGTGTCAACAAGAAAGGAGAAGACTTCGAACCATGCCAGTGGTTCAAAAAAACCTACACATCTCTTTGCCCAAGAAAATGGGTGGGTTTTCTTGTTGACTTAATATTGAGAAGAATGAATGAGTCCGGCAATTGACTAAGTTTTGATCTGCATAGGCAAGAAGAACGAAATCCACCACTATAGCTTAAACGAGGACCCTAAAACTCACAAAGTTTGGTTGCAAATGTTGCAAAATGCAGAAAATATATTCTGCAAAGTTTGCATACTATGTTGATAAATAGATGGAGTATGATGATTTTTAGAGCTGTGATGATGGATTTTGTTCTGGTCTAGATCAAATTTAGTCAACTGCTGGAGTCGTCCATTGCAAAAGTTTCATTTACAGAAGAGATATTACAATCTTTCTGTAATACAGTCTCAAATATCATAACTATTTACAATCCTTGACCCGTATATGGGAACCATTTCTTGGCTAAATATTAACTCAGGCTATTTAATGCTATTTAATTTGTACAGGTTGAAGACTGGGATTCTCAAAGAGAGGAGGGAACATTTGCTGGCAAACTTGAATAATGCCACAGTATATGAAGATACACTTCATTTAAAAATGAACAAATGTTTATGGATATGACTGTTTAGCTGACTTATTTGCACACTGTGCTATTTACTTTGTCATATGTAGTAATGGAAGAGTCAATAAAATTCTTTAATGAAGAAGGTTTTTGAGTTTATTTGCATTTTGCTCAATCAATTTAGAAACTGAATAGTAACTACTAGCCTTTTGGACTAATGGAAAAGTCAAAACTTACATTCAATATTTACAGTTATAATACATGGCAACCAAAACTTTGCTGTTCAAACAAATGTTCTTAACTACTCTTTACCATCTGCAATTCCTCCAGCGGTAACCGCAAAAGTAGCTTCATTTTCAGGCAAATCTGGGCTAAACATAAAAAGATAAAGATGAATAAGCGTAACAAGAACTCCTGAGCAGAAAAGTACAAGGTTAGTTCTTTCTGATAGTTTTAAAGCAAAAAAAAACTTGAAGGTTAACATTTTTGGTGATTGTAAAATAGTAGCAGTTATTATTGGAGCAAAAAACAAAATATATTACCCTACCTGTCATAGATTTTTGCAATTCTCATTTCCCCTCTTCCTTTTCGTAATGAGATACGTGTTGTTGAGGCATGCGCTAAAATATGACCACCAATTGGTTTCTTTGGATCTGCTTGAAAACTGAAAAAAACCAAAGACTCGTGATATTCAATAGGTTAGTAAATCCCTTCTATCTTAAACAAGACAACTCACCTCATGGTCGCTGTTTTCCGAATCCAAAGTTAACACGGAAAGAAAGACAAAAAAGATTTTGGCCAAGACGTTTTAACATGAAAATACAGGGACTTCTAAATTGTCTCATCTTCAGTGACTTCAATGAAAACAAGCTACGAAAGAATCACTATATTGTACATGCCCGGTTTTTCCTACCTCCTGGATCAGCGGTCATCTAAAAACAATGTGAAACGCTTTCAGTTTAACAAACATTTCAATTTCTACTAAGGATACTTAATACTTAAAAATTACTCAAACATAAAGCACATTTGAGAAAGTAGTACCTGATTCGTGATGAACACGGATACATTGAATTCTTTGAAAAAGAAATGGAGTTAATTACGTAATTCTTTTTTATTAATTTCCATTCGGTAATTTTTTTGTAGAAATTCCTCACATAAAAACACTGGAAACTGTACCTTCAGAAATCTTCTGCAATCGTGATAACATCTGCGCAAGCTTTTGCTGTCTATCAGCGAGTTCCCCTCTGCCACAGAAATCGACACGAAACAATGCCATGATTGAATCAATTATCTATAGAAGCAACAGCGAAACAGTAACAATGATATCAAACACTGAAATCTGTCATGGTTGCAGTTACAGGCAGAGATCAAAGTGCTAACCAAATAAATTCAACTCACAAGAACTAATCAGTGCCATACTAAAACGCAGTGGCGGAAGTATGCAGTCTGCGTATCTTACACAGAAATGCTTACCGTCTTCTGTCTATTTAGCCCCCCCTCTCTAATAAGCCTCCCTTTTAAGAGGAAGAAATTTATTGACTCCCTCCTGCTGAACGTTTTAAAACTTGCCGTCGTGTTGACGTGTACTTTCTTTTTTTTATAATACTAAGAACGTAATACCTTACATTTTGCGAAAAATTATCTAAGATTTTATGGATAACTAAATAAGCCCCCCCCCACCTCAAAAAGGATCTGGAAAGAATAAGCCCACCCGGGAGCTTAATAGAGAGAATACGGTGTATTAGTAAACTTCATTTTAAATAAACTGCCGTACTAGTAGCTTGAATACTCCAGCTTCTTCGTGAAATTTGGCTGCAACCATGTCTAACAGTTCAAACTGATGTTCACCTGGAAACGAGACATATTGTTCGTCTGGCTTTCCCAATAAGCAAACACACACATACCATGGGTCTCAAAAGGAATAACGGAGTTATCTATTAATGTACTTCACAGTTGCAGTTTAGCACAAGTGAACTTTTCGACTCACTAGTGTACGCTCGGCAATACAATACGTTGTCCAACATGGCGCTTTGGTCCAAGTTGAAGCGATTGGCTATTTCTCTCAAACGATCTGGGCGACTGAAGTAGTGTCAAGGTTAGACGATTCATACAATCAAAATTCAAGTTTTACCTGAGCGTTGGGCGAAATGCATCGCTGTCCACAGAGTTAGTAGTGTATGACAAATGTCACACATTCACAAGCTTTTACTACAATACACACTTAATGCAAGTCTAACAATATGTTCGACCAGAAGTGCCATTTTGAGGAAAACAAAAAGGATACAACGTGTTCTGAAAAATAAATGAGAACTATAATCATTAAAGAATATGAAGTAGCGAGTCGCAGTTGTACTTGTAGAAATTTCAAACCACATATATTAGAAGGATTTTAACTTGCAAACTAAAATGAATACCTCTGTATCAATGAATATAACTTTGCCTCCGGAATACCCATTAGCCCCGGGAAGTTGGGCTGTAACTAAATCAAAAAGTGGCATATCACAATCCTTGGAATATGCCTTCTGTTTGTTTTTTTTTATCAAAAAAAATTTTTACAACAGAAAAAAAATATTCGAACTGCGGAAATATATTTAGCCTACCACAAAGCGTGTGAGACAGCTGAGTCTTTCCTGTCCTGAATTCTGTAAGATGGAATTAATCAATCAAAGCGTACGATACGAGAGGCAAAGCAAAGAAATGTGCTATAGAAAAGGTAGTATAGTACGTAGAATAGGTTGGCAACCGACTTTGTCAAAATAAAGACAGATAATAAAACAACACTTACCCCCAAATACTTCAGTGATAGACATGCTCTCAATTCCACCTGTGAGAAATATAATAATCTAGAGAGTTTATCACAGAAAACGGTTTATTTCAAGGCCAGTACCAATGTTCGCGTTTAGTCTCCACAAATACCGTTTGTTCACGTACGTAGATCATCAGATCATCTACACTCACCTCCAAGCAGTTTACTATAACAAGAGAAAAAATGGTGATTCATGAAAATCGAAGCAAACTGAGTACATGACTTTTTATCTACCTGGCCTCTCCAAGTAGCGCTTCAGGTTGTAGTCACTACACTATACTATTCAAAATATTTTCATAAAAAAAATTCATGTATATACTGTATATGCTTACTCCAGTTCGTCACTGCCAGTTGCAATACGAAAACACTGTTTACGCTGATCACTGTATTCCAACGCTGTCACAAACCCGGCACACTAAATTAAATACAAAAAATAAGCTCGACTTCAACTTCTCTGCACAGTAGAGAAGCTTCAAGTCGTCAAATGTCGTTAACGTTTAGTCAGAGTAGGCTTGTTTTCCTTTAAAATAAAGTCAATGTCACTTACGCTTAACTTTGCAGCAGCCTCCTAAATAAAAGAAAAGAATCATTAACGTATTTCTGTTAGAGTTCTGGGGCCGGTTGTTGGAAAGGTGGACAGCGCTACTCAATGGATAGTGATTTTTTGTAGCCTTCATAAAATTTCCCATTGATCATTGTAACATAAAATTACGACTTGTAACGATAGATTTAAGTCTCTAATATTTATATCACTGGCTAAAATGGAAGTTTCGACATTTTTTTGTCCAATTTTATGAAAGTTGAAAAATTCACTATCCAATGGATAGCGCTATCCAACTTTCGAACAACCGGCCCCTGGAAGACAGTAGTCTCAAAAAGACACCTACTTTTATTTTCTCCATTTTCGCCTCGGATATTCCTTTTATTTGACACATCTTTCTTCTCGTCGTCATTTGCACACCCTGAAACATTATCAAACACTTTAAACTTTACGCTCAAGTTCTGCCACAGTAAAAAGATTAGTATCGATTAGAAAGGACTCAAAGACTGATAACCTCCGCCAGCAAACCGACGATTGTCATTCATACCTTTATAGTACATATCCCTGAGCCTTTCAACTTCTTTATGTCAGCAACATTCTGAAAGATAAATGTTGAAAATATTCACGACAGGATTTCTCTTTTTGAAGGAAGGCGCTCACTACGTTGTTATTCACGGATTCAAAAACTCACAATTCCATGATTTTGCAGTAAATCAATATCCAAGTAGAACGATTCCTATATATACATGAAGAAACATGATGGACATCATTATATAAAGGGGCAAAATACTACCTGTTTTACTTTTGAATTAAATTGAGTATCCAATTCGTTAAAACAGCAATAATACCTCCTCATCTTCCTGGTCACTCAGTTCAGCATCAACAACTTGCTCGTCACAACGCGAAGCTTGCATTGTTTTTCTTTTTCTATAAAACATGAAAAAGCACAACAACTATTTTCTAAAAGGAACAAAGCACTTTTACTTCAATATTCATTTAGTTTTGGAGCATTTTATTTAGCGGAAAAGTGTTAGCAATAAAGCAATTTTACGAGCAGTAAAAATTTTAGTCTAAACTTTTTGAAACGACAAATTCTACGTTAAAAGTTACAAAATAATACAGAAAACAAACTCTAATACATACCCTGCGCCAAAAAGTTAAAGCTTGGGCCTTTAAAGAAGGTATTTAAAAGGAAAAAAATTGTTTACAAAAGTTTAATTTTCCCGCCTTGGAGCAACTTGGAACAGGATCTTCAAAACGCGCGACAGCACGCGCGTATAGTGCGGAATTCTCGCGTGATCTTATTAAAATATATAATTGTTCTATATGATACATTGTACTACTATGTGAGGACTATGTACAGTAAAATAAATTAAACTACTAAAAGACTAAGTGTTTTTTCAAGACTACATTTATCATAGTGCGACAAGTGATAAAACAGTACATTATTTTGGTTTTCATACATCCTACCTTCGACCCATGACCTATTGTCGGTAACCAATAGAAAACAAAATGACTCTCAATGGACAAAAGATTTTTTTATCAACTATGACCAACAACGGGGTCAGCAAAACATAATCAATGTATGAAAACCAAGCGGATAGTGATAAACGTGCAAAGATATTAAGTAAATCCCTTCAGCAAGTTGTTATACTCTTCAATGTTACTTCTTACATGAGAAAAAGCATTTCTCAGCCCAATCTTCAACAGACCTTCCGGAGAAAAAATGAAAGAGCAGAAATGTGTACTTGGACAACATTATAATAAAATGCATCATCAAGGCTAACATACTTCCACAGAATATAGATACCGTATATGTTACTACCAAATCTGTATCATCCTTCGATCTACTCACTCACCAGATCTATATGAGCCCTCTAATATCGACTGTAGAGAGTTTTGAGCATCAATTTGAGCTAGAACTATCACTCTAGTGTGCACAGTATTGTCTAAAACACAAAAAGATCAAATTATACAAGATTCAAACATCGAAAAATACGTACAATCCCTGATCTTGACAAAGACCCTTTAAACCATACTGCAATCTTATTTAAATGCCATTATAAATATATACAATGCCCGACCTTGTTGCAGGTACCTTACCTTCCAAGACATGAGGACAAACTACTATCCCAGAGCATCCTAAGTTAATCCTTGTGTAACTCTATGATAATTATAAACAAGTTGATCAGGCCCCATTCCAATATGATCAAAGCAATGTTTAAATGGAAATAATGAAACACAGAGAATCACTTATAACCTACACATTCTTGATCCTTGTCTGCTTGACATACCGATACAAAAAGTAGTCCTACAAAAAATTGTAGAAGAAATATTTTAAACACATTCATGTTTTCATCATTGAGTCAGATTCTTTACAAGCTTATAAAAGTCGTCTGCTATCTCAGGCTAATTCAGATGATTAAATTTGAACAGACACTAACAGGAGTTGAAATAGTCAATGTGTTATCAGTTATTTTCAGATTATAGAAATAATATCATGTCTGCGCCCAAATATCCTACCACATTTTCCATCTGGCATAGTATGTGGCTGTATTCTCATTCTCAACCACAAGCAATCACGGGTAGAAATGCCCGGTATTGGTACTTCGTATTTACTATAGAACACATCTGCTTGAGGAAAACTGTCTGTAAAATTGAAGGTTAAAAAATCATTGACATGAATAAATACAGCATCCATTGAACTGAAATGGATAGCAAATGGTAAATGAATATTCAATGCTTGAATCAAAGGTCATATGATCAGTGAGTAAAGTTTACCAGTAAATTTTTGCAGAAGCCTTGCATTTCTGAAAGGGTAATCCAACTGCAATAAGGCCCACAAGAATGAAGAATAATTTTTGCATACTGAATATCACAAAGTTCACAGACTAAACCTCTTTTAAAAATAAGCTACCTTTCCACCAATTTCAATAGCCTTCAGCAAATACTCCAAAGTAATCTCTGGCAAAACAGGAACCACACCTTCAATCTGAAAGCATTATAATTTCAACAGTGAACATTTGTACTTTGCACTTTGCATATCACTCAACTAAACACCATTGATACCTTGATTATTGCCATCGTAGTGTTTTTGAATGACTGTCTAGCAACGGTTATTCCATTTTTCGTGTCACTTTTTTTCCAGTTACTCTCCATTGCTGTGTCACAAAGCTTTTGCCACTGCTGCCAAGCAGGTAAAAATATCAAATTATTAATTTTCCAATCCAAAGAGATTAGCTTCATTGTTCTCTTTACAATGGAAACTGCTTGAGCTTTGCATGACATTCATGCTACACAAATGGTTTTTGTTGTTGTTAGGCTGAAAAACTATTCACAACAGCTCACTTCATCCAGGCATCATTACCTGAACTCTCCATGTAGGGTCTTCAAAATTACAGCGCTCTTCAGATGACAAAGGTTGAACTCGCACCTTCCGACTGGACTAAAGGAAAAAGAAAAATCAAAGAACTATGAGCAAACTGCTTCAAGAAAATGCATTTAAACTATAACAGAATCAGTTCTTTGAGCGTTTTCATGGCGATAAACTATCTAATACAAAGTTTTGTGGAAACACCACGTAAATTTATTTATGCAGAGCTTTCGGTCCGTAAGCCCGGACCGTCATCAGTGCAACAGAATCTTTGTGCTAAATTTCAACATTAAGCAACTTCTAGTTAAAGTACTTAATAACACGTCTGCAGTTGCATAAACTACTGTAGTTAGTGTAGGACAAACAGCATTTACAATTCGATTGTATCTCTTCCTGAAACTTTTTGCATGTTTGTGAACTTGCGCTGGAGTTCCTTCAAGACTTGCGTTGATCGTACTCATCCAATCCAACTTGTCTTCTTGACTTTCTGAAATGAATGCAGCATAACAATTTTAAATAAAGCCTTTAAATACGTACAAAAAGACATAATTAAAAGCATACAGGGTAGTTAGCTGGATTTCTGGCTGAAGAGTATACATCTCCACTTACTGTACAGAGTATCATAAGTTTCTAGCCAAAAAAGCAGACAGAAAGTGAAAATAGACAAAATAACAGAAAAACTTACTGACAAACAAACAAAAATACAAACAAATAAACAGACAGACAGACAGATAATCAAACAAACAAACAGACAGACAAATGAACAGACAGACAAACTGACAGAGACTGACAATCAAACAACCAAACAGACGGACAGGCAAACAACTAAACAAAAAGAGACAAACAAACAAACAGACAGACAAACAAACAAACAGACAGACAAACTGACAAAGAGACTGACATTCAAAAAACCACACAGACAAACAAAACAATAAACTCACCACAACTGATGTAGTACGTTCTAATAGACGGATCAGTGAACAATGGACCAACAGCAAAACAAAACAGTTTTACTTTTTCTTCATCTGTTTCTAATTCTCTTGCTGTATCTAAGTACGATAAAAAGCAATTGCCACACTATGGTATGCAAAAAAAACAAACAAAAATTTGGTTATATATTTACATGTAGAATCAAGGAACACTTTCCCTTTAGGTTCAGCATCATTTGGTTGTCTGGAAATATAAAAATACGGTTAGTCTAGTTCGCTTTTGGCATAAAGCTTAATGCTGAGGACACAAACTTAAAGTAGCACAGCGTCAAAGTTGAGTCATTCCGAATCAATGAGAACCATCGCCGTCTCCAATTTGTGTTTCCCAGAAATGTTGTTCCGCTTTCCTTTGTACACCAACCATCTTTGATCACGTATCTTTCATCTTTTTTCACTGTGCAAAAAAGTACTAACTTATTAGGAATGCACTACGCAATCCTCCTAGTGCACTACTTATTCATTTTGCCATGTGTATCACCTCATGATTTTACATGTCAAGGGAAGGTCTTAATCTGATCTGAAAATTGAGAAACACTGTATAACTACAATACTACAGTCTACATAATCTATGCTAGGTAATGCAACACACTGTAGGTTGGTTGCACATTCACTTCCCCATCAAGTTATCGATATAAAAACACCTATAAAGCATGCATACCATTCAAATCCCCTGCATCATCTTCCATGTCGTGCAGGAAAGAAACAAAACCAACACTCATTTGATTCATTTCGATTTGCTCGCTTTCTTGAAGACTGGGTACGAAGATCTGAGCCTACAATCAGCGGTTAGCTTCGTTTTGAAGATTATTATTTAGCGCGTATAGAATTTTTTTTGGAAGAAAATTTAAACTTTCAAAATTTTAAGCCAATAGTCCAAAATGCCATCAAAATACAAAGGATACGAGTTTTACGAGAAGGTTTTAAACAAGCCGCGTTACATAGTAGCGCCAATGGTGGATCAATCAGAATTACCGTGGCGTATTTTAAGTCGTAGACACGGGGCACAATTGTGTTATTCGCCAATGTATCATGCCTCAGTGTTTACAAGAGAACCCACGTACCGCAAAGCTGCTTTAGCAACTTGTGAAGAAGACAGGCCACTTATTATTCAGGTTTGAATTGAAAGCACATCATGTGTCTGCGTGATAGATGGCAATTTGTTTCATCATACATCATTACACCAAGTATTACACAATACTTGTTTGTTAATTTGTTAATTAGCAATCTGAATCTCTCCATGTTTAACTAATCCTAAGTTTTGCTTCTCAACTTCTTCACAGCACACCCTTAAATGGGGCTAGTGCAGTTTAACGGACGCCTTATGCTGCTAACCATCCAAACAATATTACATTATGAATGCTGAGCCCGCAACCCCACCGTAGTCTTAACCTGGTGTCCACTAAACTATGCCCTAAACTGCACTCTAGGGCCTTGCATATTAAAAGTTTGGTGAAGTCTCTTTGTTAATGCATTCGAGTGAAATGCATCACAAAGCACCCTTCTTACTTCCTACTATTTAATGCCCACTCATCAAGGGGAGACTTGTGTCACAAAATGGTTAACTAGTACACCAACACTGCTTTTGTAGTTTTGTGCAAATGATCCTGAAACTCTTTTGAAAGCAGCATTACTGGCTGAGCCTCATTGTGACGCTATAGATTTAAATTTGGGATGTCCACAAGGCATCGCTAGACGAGGTACTGCTTATGACCGCAACTGCTCTTAATTAAGGTAGTTACTTACTCTGTATAACAACTATATATTTGAATACCCAAGTGAAGGCATTTGTCTTTCACTGATAAAGTGCAAGTTCTATGCCTACTGAATGTTTTTAGGTCATTACGGTGCATTCTTGCAAGATGAGTGGGAACTGATAAGTAAAATTGGTAAAAACATTCAAGCTATTTGTTACATTCTATTTGTCAAGAAAGTTTAACTTAGTCACATTGCTGATTCATCTCATCTTCTCATGGCATTCGTAGTAAGCTTGGCCTCGGAGAAGCTGTCAATTCCCATCACATGCAAGATACGAGTATTTGAAGATGTACAAAAAACTATAGATTACGCCAAGATGTTAGAAAAAGCTGGCTGCCAGGTAATTTCAACAGTAACCATGACAAGACAAGACAATACATTCTAGTGACCCCTACTAAATTGCTAAAAACTTTAACATAGCTGTTGCTAATGGGTTTTAAACTTAATAAAATTTTCAATTCCAAGCTGTTAACAGTCCATGGTCGAACAAGAGAACAAAAAAAAGAATTGAGTGGCCTAGCAAGTTGGGACCACATCAAAGCAGTCAAGTATGTCAGTATATAAAACTTATTGTTTTTTTTGTAAGTCTAGCATTTTTTTCAACCCGGCTTCTAGGAACAATGTATCCATTCCTGTGTTTGCAAATGGGAATATTTTATACTTCAATGATGTCCAGAGGTGTTTGGAGCACACAGGAGCTGATGGAGTTATGACTGCTGGTAAGCAGTGAATGAAAGTGTACCCAAACAGCAAGTCTAAGCAAGGGTTTCGGCCAATGCATATATAGAAACGAAAAGTCATTACTAGTAAAAGATACCTTTTTTCTTTGAAATTTCCTGTACCCAAAATTTTGATTACTTTGTTTGCTTTGTTGTACTGTAGAAGGTAATCTTCGTAACCCAGCTCTGTTTAGTGACAACGAGCCACCAGCATGGGAAATGGCAGAACAATATCTTGCATTGGTCGACCAATACCCTTGCGCTTTATCAGCTGTCCGTGCCCATCTCTTCAAATTATGGCATCATGGGTGAGCTGATTATCTTTCAGGATGAAACATGACTAGTTGAAACATGCAAGAAGATATAATGTCAACCCACTGCACTACAAGAGTCTTCTCTTGGCAAGTAAAATCATCTAGTGTTAGACAAAGGAGACTAAATAAATGGTGCACACTGGGGGGGGCATTGCTTCTTAATGGGTTAATATTTATCTAATATACTCCATTGTCTCCAGGTGATTTATTCTATTCTATTAGTGCCAGATGGTAGCATCATCTGGCCACAACGCCTTGATTTGTGCTTACTTCCCACTTCTTCAGCTTATGCATCCACACTGACATCAGAGAAAGGCTGAGTAAAGCTAAATCACTGAGTGAAATGAAAACTATAAATTGCGACTTAAAACTGTTAGCACAGGTATAATACAAAACTGTTCCATTTGGCTTCACCAGTTA
The DNA here is from genome assembly GCA_025400095.1 of Phenganax marumi. NCBI lineage: Eukaryota > Metazoa > Cnidaria > Anthozoa > Malacalcyonacea > Clavulariidae > Phenganax > Phenganax marumi. The sequence continues at coordinate 1,269 of JAODVM010135856.1, read as the reverse complement.
AACCCAAGGATGTGGCAATGCATCAAACATGTCATACTTTCTTAATGTACCGTCTCAATCTCACTAGATTGATGAAAGCAAAGAAATGGGAAACCCTTTGCCAGACAAAAAACCTTACTGGATATGTCAGCCATATATAAGGTACACCATTTTAAGCATTGTTTAAAAACAACTTGCTGTCCAATATGCCTACACTGTTTAACGCCAAATAACTTCAAACTTCATATTTCTGTCTCTAAGGACATATGAACCAAAGGTAGTCAACAAGGAAGAGAACAAGGATGAAAACAAAGAGGTCTTGAGCAAAAAACAAATGAAAAGAAACTTAAAGAAAGAACAGAAACTAAAGCAACAACAACAAAAGCAGTCAGCTCAAAGTAAAACTCCAGCTTCACTGACAAAGATTAGCATGGATAAAATTTTCAATCTAACACTGATTTTTCTCACAGGGTCTTTCAAATGGGACAAATGCGAAAAATGTACTGTGAACCCAAAGGTTAGTTGCGCAGTATATTGGTGGTCTATATTCAACAGTAAGTAATTTCTAACTCAATATATTTCATTTTCTTCAGGGTCGGAAGTGCGTCTACATGTTTTGTCGAGCTTGTTGTCGTGAAAAAACCTTTACAGAACAATTAAACTGTCGCAGCCATCGCTTTAAGTGTGCAGATGCAACAGAAGACACGACAAGGAATACTGAAGTCAAAGTTATCTCAAAGACAGCTGTACTAAACAGAACTGAAAATGTAGTGCTAGTGAACCAATCAAGTGATAATACAGTAAAGTGATGGCACTGTACACTCCATTACCCTGTACTGAATAACGGACTGGAATAAAGAATTATCTATGCTTTTTGCACAATTATTGAAAATCTATTACACTGTGTTTTTCTACTCACCTTGTGAAGGTGAGTGATGACATCTATTTTTTCTTTGATTTTTCTGCTAGTGTTTTCATGTACCAAGCAAGAATTTTTTGTGTCGAGTCTTTGCGAATGTAATTTAAAAATGCTTCAGTGTCTTGCTGCCTTGTCGAATGCAGTTTTTCCAAAGTGGGATCTCGTAGCAATAATTTGCTCTGGCTTCTTGCATTACCTGCGAATGAAGAGTTTAAAACTAGTACTATATCCAAGTGTTTTTCAATCAGCTACAAATTCCTGCAACAGAACGTTCATCAAAGAGTCCTGGGGCCAGTTGTTCGAAAGTTGGATAGCGCTATCCATTGGATAGTGAATTTTTCAACGTTCATAAAATTGAACAAAAGATGTCA
>JAODVM010135746.1:0-15281 GCA_025400095.1 Phenganax marumi | reverse complement strand
TCGCATGGCTTTCTCCAAATTCGTCCTTTAGGCGAACTCCCTTGATCAAAAGGGTTTCTTTTATATGCAAAGCTAACACCGTCAAGAAAAAAGTTTATATCTTTTTTCCACACATTTCTGGAATACTCGTTTTTCATTTTTTTGGCAAACGAAAGTCTCTTTTTTAAATCAGTTTTCTTGAGAATGCCTTTTTTCCTAGCTTGCAAGTACTTAAATCCAGCTTCGTTCATTGCTCTTCGAACCGTCTGCATACTGACGTTTTTAGTGTTGATGCCGGCTTCCCTCGCAAGTCTCTTGGAGGTAAACGTTCCTTCCCGCTCTCGCAACAATTTTAAAGACCTAATTAAATTTCGCATGTCCCTTTCATTCAACTTTTTTGGTCTGCCTCCTTTGCTGCATATTTTTTTGTTAACATCCGAAATTCCACTGTAATTTTCTGGTGATTTCTGAAACATTCAAGTGCTTTTCATTAAGCAAAAGGCATAAATACGCCACTTTTTCTGGCAAAAGCCGCCTACCGCACATCATGAAATTAGTCAAAATATTAGCCTATTGTTAACCTATTAAATTACATAATTAATATGTGATGTCATTTATGGACACAAAAACGATGAAAAACTTCATTGTGCCAAAACATTGAAAACAGCGTGATAAAACAAGCAATATATACATGCGCTCAATTTTCAGACAATCCTGGCCAAAACCATTGACTACACTGAAATAAAATCCTAAAAACGTCTTCATTTGTCTATGAAATGACCCCCCTCGCCCCCAAAACAATGTTGGGTTTCTGGTAAATGCTTCAAACATGTTATAGGATACTATTCAACATTGCTTGGTGGGGGAAAGGGGGAGGTTTTTTCAACATAGTAGCGAAGGGCAAACTTATAATGAAATAATTAGTAAGTGTCGTCAATGTTTTGACCAGGATTGTAGCTATTTAAAAACCAGCTGTTTCAAAACTAGCTATTTAAAAACTAGCTATTTAAAAACTAGCTATTTAAAAACTAGCTATTTAAAAACTAGCTGTGAAGTTTTACATTAAGCAAATTGACGTCTGGAAGTTATTCCATTCAACAACTACTTATAGAATTGTCGCACTTGATTGATAATTTTGCATTTCAATTATCTATTTCTTACTGACACATCAATCCATTGGATAGGTAGTTAAACAATTCTAGTTTTTCCTATGTCAGAAAATAACCAAAAGCTATTTCATTTTACAACTTCTTGGACCATTGACATTTTTACAAAACCATTTAATAGTTGTTTTTGTTATTCACGTATGTTATCATTGTTGGTAGTAACGGCCGCCCATACATTTCCTACATGGATTGAAGACATTAGACTCAAACCAGGAATGGGGCCCACTGAACTACCTGCATATGAGACGGCACACATTGTTCACACACTTGCACAACTTGTTTGGGGTTATTTGTGTGGAAGTAACTTGAACAATTGGTCCAACCATATATTTTGTTATAATGCTAAGAAAACTGTGTGCAATGTCAAGACTTATTTTTACCACTTTGAGTTTCAACAAAGGGGGACTACACGTTTACATTTGCTAGTATGGTTGAAAGACATAACTAAAATGCACCACAAATATATCAGAACTGATATTCCTGATGATCACCCAGAGCTTTCGTTTTATGTTAACAAGGTGCTGAAATCTGATAAACCGTCTGCATCTTTAACATTACAAGAGCAAGGCTCTTACTTTAAAAATGACAGTGGAAGAATTACTTTAAACTTAAAACACCCAGCTGAATCTTTTGCATGCAATCTGTGAGCTTATATCTCCACACTATTGCCTGCCATTAAGTGTTCAATGGACTTTCAAACCACAGACAATAGGGCGATGCTTTTAAGATACGTGACTTTGTATTTAACAAAGTGGCAAGATGGAATATCATCTGATAATTTGTATTCCTATAACATTACTGCAGGTCAAGCTGCAGTTTGATATGTAATGGAAATGAAACCTGCAGAGCTGGAAATGAGCTGGAAAGTGTGGTAATACATTGGTTGGCTTGAAGTTATTGTCTTACTTCAATAAGGAACACTTCTTTCAGTATCTGTTATTGCATAAGCTGCACACAACAGTAGAACAATTGCAACATCCAAATCACGAAAACATACCATGACAGGTGGAATGGCATGCTGCTGCTGTTCATAATTCTCCTCAATTCTACTCAAATGATGATGCAATATGTTTCGCACCCTCGTTGTGGGGCACTACTTTTATGGAAAGATCACCACATCAAACCGACGAATAATCGTTAATCTTGTACTCCGATATAAGAAGAGTTTAGACCAAACATAAACATAAATCCAACAAGCTTCGTATCGTGAAATATATCCATAGATAATATATTATAGTCAACTAAAACAAAAGACTACATGTAACTACATCTGGATATCTTAGAAAACTAAACAGTCATTTTGCTACTCACAATTTTGTGGATTATCCGTCCGTTTTAATCATAATTACGTCGATTTTCTAACAGTCAACTCTTAGTCCTACCTGTCTCTTCCAGCCAAAAACCCTTTTTCTTTTCCCCGTGTTCGCGGGCCATGACACCCTCAAAATCAGGCACAATGTGCAAAATACAATATTTAAATTTTTGCACAATCAAGGCAATTGTGATACATTCATCATGACATTCTTGGCATACATTCATATGTTAGCAGATACGTACTATCTCTGGCAATTCAAGATTTTATCGTTTGTGCTAACTGACACACAACATGACAATGTTGAAACATTCACTCCAGATATGCAACAACAAACAATTCAAAATCATGTGTTGCTCTCTTTGAGAAAGAGAAATGAGCACTATTCTGCATTCCATGATACGGCACGCCTAAATACTAGTACTGATTCTGACAACGGTGATGATAGTGATGATGATCATTGTAATTATGATGAGCACCATAACTATGAAACAAATGTAGGCGAAATTGAAAATGAAAATGTTGCTCCCTCTCCATATGAAATGAATGTGGAGTGGAAGAAACCATTAGATCTCTAGTAACCAAACTTGTTCAATGCTCTGCTAACGTGCTTGTGGCTGTACCTACAGGCATTTTGGCATTGTATTCAAAGCAATTTTACCTGATAAAGCAGATTGCAAAACTGTGCATGCTTGTTTCCATTATCCCATTTGCAATAATAATTCACCATCTATCAATTGGTATTTGTCAAAGTATGATGTAATTATTATCAAAGAAATATCCATGATTGCTACAGACATTTTTGAATATGTGCTCAAGACAGTCAATGTTATTTTGTTTCATCCAGTAGTTTTGTTCTACGGAGATGCAGGGGCAGCAACAACCCTTTTCACATGTAGATGGAAGAATTATGCAAATAAATAGTCCTTTTGATGGTCGGCAATTTTTGAACAATTGTTATAAGTATAATTTGACATCACAGCATCGTGTTGCAGATAACTCTTACCTTGCCTTTCTAAATACAATTAGAAATTGGATACCGACACAAGAACTACTCGATGAAGTACAGGAAGGCAGGAAGGCAACTATAACTGACAAAACTATTTTGACAGCTTTTTCAACATGTGCAAACAATACCATTCTAACATTTACTAAACAGGCTGCAAACCATGCAAACATGGTTATTATTCGATCAATGTTTAGAAAGCAAACTCCACTTGCATGTGTAAAACTTGACTGCTATCTCCCTGAAATGAACATTTTTCAAGGCATGCGTGTGATGATAACGCAAAACTGGGATAAACTTGATGGAGTTGTCAATGGCCAGTTGGCCACTATTCGTACCGTTCACAGCAAAGCTGTATTTTTTAAAGCAACCAAATGGCAAAGCTGTTGCAAACTATCTGGTTACTGTTGAGAAAGATGGCATTAAATTAACATTCTATCCATTTTGTCCGGCATATGCTTCCACAATATGTAAATCTCAAGGACAAACATTGAATAAATCGATTGTATGGCTTGATATAAACACTATTCCTCCTGGTTGAGCATATGTTCCTCTGTCTAGAGTGAGCTGTCTCAATGATATCCAGTTTATGACAAAACTGAAGCCACAACACTTTACTCCAGTAACTCACTTGAGGTATCCGCCCAGGCAACAAACCGACGTTTTCAAATACTTATTAAAAATAATGAATAAAGGTCACAAGATTGATATTTGCAGCACATGTTTTACATGACTCAAGGAAAATTTTCCATGAGTTTCAAACCTGAAACTATGTGCTGACATCATTAATAACCACCCTATATTTGGGTGTAAAAATTGATACAATCATACTTTAATATTAGCTGTAGTACTTATTTGACGATTTGTATAATGATAGTTTAATTACTAACGCTAACGATGTTTTTTGTGTTCAGTCCACTAACAAAACACTTTGTGGTAAGATTTATTTGATGCTCTATTGTTGAGCACCAAAAAAATTCTCAATTTCGTCACCTTTGCTCGTAAAAGTTGGAGCGAACACAGAAATATTTATTGTTGTTAATGCTACTTCAGTGCCAAGTTTTGTACAACAGGATTAAATAGAATAAGAATTAAAATACAAACTGTATCATCAGTCTGGCTTCTATCTATTCCTTTCTACACTAGAAACACAAATGGTGCATTAGAGAGGTGTAAAATCATACATTTACAGCCTTACATGTCCTCTTTCGCTATTTTGACAAAAATAGCGCTTGTGCAACAAATCAGTCTCGCATAAAGCGACTTTTATTGCCTGTGGTGTTGTGTTACTCTGCATTGCTAAAGTGAGAGAATTAATTCTAATTAACTTCCGGATTAGAGCAGGCGCACTTCCTCCTTCCAAGTCTCCGCTCGGCAAATTTCAAGATGGCGGACTCAAGCGCTTGTGCGAAGAAATGAAAGTTGTCAAAGAAAGAAAAAAAAAATCATGATGTCTGTGAAAGGAAAGAAAAGTGCAAAAACACAGGGCATAAGTGCGATGTCTCGTCAAGGATTTACACTACCATCTCTGTGGGAAAGTAAAATACGGCAAGGGGAAACGCGCGAAGTTGTTGAGTACTATTCACCTGGAAAATCCAAATATAGAACACAGGGTGCTGTAAGAGACCAGCTTTGTTCTAGGAAGATGAATTTGTGCTTTGACGAAGAAACATTATCGCAGACTTTGGATGACAACGGCGACAAATACCTACCTGATGATGAGTCAGGGGGATCGACCTTAGTATCTAATAAAAAGGGTATGGAAGTTGAACGACGTTTGGTGGTGTGCAAGTCTACGCAAATAACCAGGCTAGTGGATGACATCAACAAGACTTCTAGATGCGCCAGCAATGGATGCAATGGTATGTTTACTTCACATATAAAATATTACCATTTTTTAAAAGTTATTGATTGCAAATCAAGCATTATAATCCAGACTGTAAAGTTTTAATTTTGCGTGGGAAACGGCACGAAAAATTGTGCCAAAATGACAGGAAAGCATTTGAAAATGACAACATAAAACGCATACCCTGGCAGTCTGTTGTAGTCATCTTGCTAGCCTGTTAGGAACCATTCATTATTAATACAGTAGGCGAGAATGAGCTTGGGGCTCAGACTTCTCTGAACAAATATTTTAGGGGGATGTCAGAATTAATTTAATGATTGAGGGAGGGTTGCATATATTTTACTAGAAATTTTAGCATTATCTAGCAGAGGGGGCATGTATACTTCATTTTTCCTTTTCCGAGTCCATACCACTCCTCCTTCTTGTATCTATAATGAAAAGTCCCTTACATAATTACATGTTACATAAATTCTAAAAAATCCATATTTTGTCCTTCATAGGAAATTTAGTGGTAACCAAAGTACAGCATACAGGAATTGGCGGAACATTAAATTTGACATTCTCATGTAGTGGGTGTAAATTGAGACATATTAATTTTAGCGGGTCAACATTTGTCGAGGGCTCAAAAAGAACTGTTGTTGGACTGGCACTTGCAGTTGCATTTTTCATTACCGGCCATTGTTATGCAAAGTTTTCTCCAAAACATTGAGGCAATGTCTTGGCATAGCGTGCATTTCAAAGAATGCATACTATGAGGTTATAAAGTTAGTATATCCACACATAACAGACATCCTCAATCAAATGTGTGAAGATGAGAAGAGCAGAATGAAACAGCTACCCTCCACAGACCTAGGCTGCTGGGAGCGAGCAGTAGTAGCATCAGATGGCATTTGGCAAACCTGAGGTCATTTTAGTAAAAATGGTTCCTTTGTGATCAAGAATTACTTCACTGGTGGATTACTGTGCTATGAGCACAAGTGTATGCGAGGGCATGATGATGTTGTGGATGAGGATTTATATGAAGGTACTGCCAAATCAATGGAGGGATGTCTAGCAGCTGAGTGTTATAACAAGGCAACAAAGGAAAGTTGCAAGATAGAGGTTGTATGGCAAGATGCTGATTCAAGTTCTGCATTGTCTGTGCATAAGCACCAACCTGAAGCTAGCGTTTTCAAATGTGGAGGACATGTTGGCAGGGCCCATTATAACCAATTGAAAAATGCTGCTAAGCAAAAGGTGTACTCGTCTGACATGAAAAGAACTCACCAAGGTAGGTTTCCTTCTGTCCTCACTGCAAAATGCCGTTGTCAAAGACACAAGCCAGGATGCGGCTGTCTTAGTGATGCCTTCCTCAAAAATGCCAGACTAAATCACTTTTGTTGCCTCCAACAATGTGAGATTGCTGCAGAGTATGCCAGGAGAATTAGAGCGCTTGGAAAACATCATTGCAGAGATGTGCATAGTTGGGGTAATGGAGAAACATGTGGTTTTCACAAGAATACAATTTGTTCTTGTGATGGTTGTGAAGAGGATGAGGAAATAAAATGTGAGGGAACACCATATAGGACCAAAATGACATTGACATGTGAGTTTCATTGGTTAACATACCAAATTGAATGTGAACAACGAGCAAATGATGCCGAAAATGTGATTCATCCGACCATGGGGCGTGGGCATTCAAATCTATGCGAGGCCCATTCTTCTGTCTTGCCTGCATTTTGCTCTAAACATCAAAGTCTGCGCAGGTATGTAAGTAAATAAACCAAAATTGATGCAGTGATGAGAAGAGTTATCTTACTTGTACATTTATTAACAACAGAAATTTATATGATAAATTAGACCAAACGCTGCAAATTAGACCAAATAAAAAAATATCAAAAACACTGAGCTTTTTCATGAATAAATTTATTTTCATTATATGAAGTTACAAAACAACATATAATATACCATAATCAGTCTATTAAGCTCGTCTCTAATAAGCCCCCACATCAAAAGGACTTGAAAAAGTAAACCCCTGGGGTCTCAATAAAGGGCTTATGGAAAAATGTCAACAATTTCATTTTTAGACTCCATTACATCACATCAACTAACTGTGGGCTTTGCCAAGGGAATATGTCTTGGTGCTACGGAGTGAAAGGCAAAAGCTACTATTGAATAAAAGACTTGTATGACAGACTGAATCTACCTGTGATACCAGCGATTGTTGAAGCTCTTCAAAATGAGGTTGTGAAGAGAATGAAAGGTATTGAAAAAACCAAAAGTGATAAAACAAAGAAGAACAGAATTCAAATGAAAGTGGCACGGGCTGAGGATCAGTTGGAAAGGAAAAAGTGGGTGAAGAAGCAAGCCTTGCTGCATTCATATGGGAAGGATTCCGATTGTGATGATGAGGATGACGATGACGACAAAGTGGATCCAAACCAAACAACTGAAAGAGAAGTTTTTAAACAAGCAACCAAGGTGAAAGGGAAAAATTGTCGATGTGGTTCTAAAGAGCACAAGCGGGTATCACACTCTTCATGTCCTTTAAATTCAAACAATATGAACAACTAATTTTATATTATCTCTATATGTACGACACCTACCCACATTATGCACCACAACCTTTTGTATATTCGGCTTCTTAGCTGTGCGGAAGTTTCGTCTTTTTTTGGCCCCTTTTCCCAGTAAGAATCTAATAGGTCCATTAGACCTCTAGGAGCCTGACCAAACCTTAAACAGATGATGGTTCAATATTAAATAATATATGCACAACGATATAAGTTGCTGCAATAACTGATGGCATGCGACCTCTGGTTTGTTTATGACAGACTAAATTTATACTCACCCATTTCTTTCAAACTCAGCATTGAATGCAAGAAATGCAGCTTCACGCTCTGTTGGTGTTGCCACCATATTGGATTTCAAGTGGTGGGAAAAGGCATGTCACATGACATGCTTAGCAACCAACTGAGCGTTTTGCTTGAATAAATGACCGCCATTTCCAGAAAAATCACATTTTCCAGCATATAACTACTGAAAAAATAGAGCCCTTGAAGAAAAATGGATTTCATATTTGAAAAATTCAGCCAGTATGCTTTCATTAAATGATAAAAAAGCCGTTTTCCTGAACATAAAATTTTGCCTGGGCAGATACCTTAAGCCAAATGAATCGAAATCTTTTTCTAACTCGTGTGCGAAATAATATATTGTTCCTTACTCGTAATTTTGAGCTTTCAATAAAGACAATTTGTCAGCTCTATTGATACGAAAAATAGCCAGTTTTAAACTTACAGAAACCAAAGTGAGATAGTCAGAAAATGAAACAATTTTTTTTGCAGATGTACACTCCACAAAAGAGAACACAGCAGAATCACCGAGAACCCTGAACCACTTTTGCCATTTTCCCACAAGTTCTTTAAAATCATATGGGCCTGCTGTGGAACAATTAAGTGAAGATACGTTATGACGACGGCTCTCAACTTTAAACTGCGAATGGTTATGTAAACCTGATAGGGGAAGCAGTGAGTTTGCAGAGACAATAGTCAAGAACTTATTGTTTCTCTCTGAAAGCGAGAGCAAACTGATAAGAAGATATCGGTTCCAAGAAACGCAGGAAGCTTTGAATGCTTTCTTTGAGGTGCTACGAAAGTTTAACACTAAAGACACCAAGACAGAAAAGCCTGCAGCAAGTGATGTGAAAGAATTCCTCCGTCATAAGTTAAGTGAAAATGACGAGCTCGATGACTTTTTCCAGAAGGCATTCTAGATTGATGGAGCACTCTATCTACTGGGCTCCCACTACATGTCAATCAGACATCTGTTGTGCAATCCCAACACATATGCAGAAATATCTACAGATACAGTTTGCTCTCCAATGAAGAAATTAAAAAGCCCCAACAGTTAAGGGCATAAAGCAGTTGCTCATTGACACATGCACAACTTCCAACTCCCCCACAACAACAAAAGATGCAAGAAAGGATTTGGTTACACTTCTGGACTCTGATGATGACCAAACTTCTTCATCACTTGCAGAACAGTTGGAGGACAGCGACACTGCACAACAAGAACAGGCACAACAGCCCAGGAGAAAACGATCCAAGAAGTCTAATAAGACAAATTGAACATTGATCACTACTATTAACGAGAAAAAAACATTTAAGAAAACCAAAACAAAAATCTATATAAACAGAAAACAAAAAATATTGCACTGTTTTGTGGGATAAAAAATGAAAGACAAAAAAATGCATGGGTTTTGCATTGCTTTGGGGGATAAAATAATGAAAAGACAAAAAATGCACGGGTTTTCACCGTTTTGTGGGATAAAAAAATGAAAAGACAAAGAAAATGCACAGGTTTTGCATTGTTTTGCAGGATGAAAAAAATGAAAAGACAAAAATAAGGCACGGTTTTTGTAAATTCTGTACTTCCAGAATAAGCATCTGTTGTTAATGTCAGGAATAGAAACAACCATTAGTTATAAAACTTTAGATAATTTTGTTCATTAAACTTGTGTATGGTATGCCTCGTGCATTACCATTCTCCTGTTATTTGCTCGTGTTATTGTGACATGTAATATTAACTTCATTATGCACAAGTTCTAACAAATATTCAATTGTGAAATTTCACAACAAAGAAGCAAAGTGGGTGGGTGGTTGTGCATCACTAGCATATTTTTCTCAAGGGGGCTATTACAACCATTACTTCACATTAGGTGCCTTAACCAGGTTTTCTTCTGAACCACTTACTGTTTAGGACATCTGACTTGTATAAACTGAACCATGTATACATGTTATAATATATATAATAACTTTTTTGATGAAACGGATTCTTCAAATAAAAAAGGTCGATTACTTGTATTTTTTACATAGTTTCTTATGCTCTATGAATTTCTCGGCCGCTATGAATAGTTTCAAAGTTACGGTTGTTTTAACTTTTCAAATTTATATATTTTCTATTATGATTTCAAACTTTAAAGTCAAAAACGAGTTTGCCATGTTCTTTTTTGAATTTTCTCACGAAACTTTACTCAATCTTAGAATGTTGTGAGAAAGTATTGTGCACAAAGTTTGGTCGAAATCGGTTCAATAGTTGTTTAGTAAATCGCAAAAGTATTCGTAATATTACTTTATACTATTGGTGGCCATCTTGGATTTCTATGTGCTGCTTCTTCAAAAAAATTCATGCACTTGTAATGCGAGTCCTGCATAGAAATTACAAGTAGATGATGAGTAAATCTATATTGTCGTTAGCTGCAACCACTTTGGCTCGTCAAACACTTTGGTAATAGGTATTTGAAACGATTGTGTATGGCTACTTTAGATACAAGGGCTGCCATCTTGAATTTGTAAGGGATTCACTATTTGCACAGCAGTTCATGTCGTGACGTCACTACTACCGATTGCATAATAAGGCCAACACTACTTTTGAGGGATGCGTTGATGATTCGTGGACAGTTTGTGGAATATTCGTGTATGAGTGGGAGTGAGTAAACAGGTCTTATTTGTCAATAGTAGATTTGCTCATAAATCGCTCTAAATAACAGATGGGTCAATGTTGGCAAGAGTGATTTGACTCGTTGTTGCATGGCTGATATCTCGGCATGATCGAACGATTTGCGAAAATTAGGTATTTTCATCAACATTTCTCGAGTCAATGGTTCCTAAAAAATAGTGAGTAGAAAGTAGCGTGTGTTAGGATACTTTGTAGAGTTTTTCTTTATATAAAACAACATGATCAATAAAGCTAGTTGCGTATGTCGTTTTCCAAAGAGAAGTCTTTGATTATCAACTATGCGTGGATAGCATGGAGTTGCCTTAACGAACATCTCTGCAACTTTTGTAACATAAAACATAACTCTATGCTGGTTGCGCAGTCTTATCCAACATCTTTGAACAACGACGTACTCAACTAACTTTATTAATCATGTTCTTTTATATAGAGAAAAACTCTACAAAGTATCCTAACACACACTAGTTTCTACTCACTATTTTCTAGGAACCATTGACTGGAGAAATGTTGACGAAAATTCCTAATATCGATCACGCCGAGTTATCAGCCATGCGACATCGAGTCAAATCACTTTAGTCAACATTATAATCAATGTGTTATATGGAACGCTTTATGAGCAAATCGTCTATCGACAACTACCAATTTATCGTTAAATAAATGTGTCTAAAAACAGTGTATTTAAAAATTTAAAGACACTGTAGTCTGTTGGTGTTAAAGGTCAGTTCACTCACTTCCACTCACACGAGTAATCTAAGAAGTGGCAAGAACTGTCTACGTCCACGTATCATTGACAGTTTATTGGCGCCACTGACGCATCCCTCAAAAGTAGTGTTGGCCTTATTACGCAATCGGTAGCAGTGACGTCACAACATAAACTGCTGTACAAATAGTGAATCCCTTTCCACGCGTGGGGTCCACGCATTGCGAGATTTTGCCGCTATATGTATGTGTAAACCTACTAAAGTTATTGCTAGTATGTTAAACTTTATTGAGAATTGCAATTGCAAATATACGTGACCAAAATACTGCTCTGTAATTGTAACTTATACGGTTATAGTCATCACATACTCATGACTGGACAAAAAGCTTTTGAGTTTTTCGATAGTTCTCCTTCGTTGTTGGCATACAAACGTCTATAAAAGCGCCGCGTTTAAGTATGTTCTTGTTTCTACCATCCACGCGTTGAAATGCACACGCATGGAAGAATTCTGTCAGTAAAAGGACACAAACAAAACTATATGTTAACGTACGAGATAAGCTTACATTGTCTTGCGATGAATGACTTAGATTTGCCGCGTCTTCGGCTGCTGCTGATGTGCTGGGGGGACCTGTTGAAGTGAAGAAATATCAGTGAAATGATTTACTGCATATACGTAGCACACAGGTCGAGAAAAGAAGTTATCTTAAGGCCAACCAAAACCGTGGAGGAACGGCATGCATTAAGAGTACTAAAATATTAAACACACGAAGTCTTAAATTACGTACCAGTCGTTGCGTCTGCATCGCTAGTGGTAGGAGGAGACACATTATCCTAGAAAACAATCACCGAATATTACGAATTTCAAACAAGCTCAGCTTGGACGATATATAAAGTGGGCAAAATGGAAACTGGGATTTACCAGACCAGCGGTTTGAAGTAGAGTTTTAGCTCCTAATTAAATTACTTCGTGTACTGTGAACAATAAGCTATGAAAACGTCACCATCATAAGTAATACTTTTGTAGTTCGTAGCTACTTCGTCTGTTTAACAAGTAGTTATTTTTCGAAACAATAACACACAACAGTTACCTTCACATTGGTCAAAGATTCGGACGAAATGGCAATTTTTACGTTTCTATAATCTGGTCGATCGCGCAAGGTGACACCTGTAAGAAAAAAAATGAACTAAAAATGAACTAAAAATATAAATCCACACTTATCCCGCTTTTTAAACTGTCGTTTTTTTCTCCGCTTTAAAAAAAAAGGGCAAGAAAGCGCAAAAGCTATACCTCGCTGTTATGACAGAACAGCTCCGATTTTCGCATCGTAAACGTTAAATAGAAAGAACGCATTACTTTGCATATTAGCTACATAATCGGTAAATAAACGGAAAGAAATATGTTCATACTTGAATGTTTCCCTTTTGTGTGTAGTTCATTGTTTGCCTGTTATGAGTGCAATGTGTTCTCTACATGTATATAAACAAATTACTTAATCGTTGGTCCGCTTGTACGATTTTTATTAGATCCCTTCGTTGCGAAAAACCCCTATAAACTGAGGCGTTCGCTCATAAGAATTTTTCACTACTCGTGCATAAAAATCGTACTCCTTCGCCAACCATGAAGAATATCTGTATACATATCTAATTCTCGTGTAAGCATATACAAAGATAGAATATGGAATTTGTAGGAATCGAATTGATATACCGATGACTGTTAATGAGCACGTGCACTACTTCATAAAACAGTTATGAATTTTAAAGTGGTATAGCTGTGTGGCGGTGAAAGGTCCGCACAGGAGTCCACCAATACATTCGAGTACGTCGAACACCATTGCAGCCATGCTGTTCCATCCTGTGTGGGACCATGCTGACCCACACTTACTTCGATACCTTATTCTAGTTGAGTAAGAAGCAGGGTGCTGTATAATATACGTTTCTATTTGAAGAATATATGCTCAACATAATGGAGACAAAATTCAAAAAAGTCATGAAATTTTCTTGCGCCACACTTGACGAAAAGTTGGTTCTAAATTTTGGGTTTTTTTCCAAACGTTCCTAGTAATAACTATGGATAAACACGACCACACAAGAGGCCGTATTTGTAATCCCGGCTTGGGCTTACGCCGTTAAATTTGAAGAAGTCTTTTCTTTCCTGGTGGACGATCTTTATGCTTGAAAATAGTCGGGGAAAAAACAAGTTTGTTTCGATCCAGTAGTCATCCGAATTTTGCCCACAAGGTCATAGTCGGCCAACTAAGCTGCGGGCAACGGAAGTTAGGGAGAAAGTTTGAATCAGTTTTCCAGTTCGCATAAACAGCTTGCTAAAACTGTTAGAGATATTTGAAAACTTTATGAGCACTTCATAAGAAAATTAACCGGCACAATGATTCACCTGAGATATTCTGCCTTATAGCAGTTTTTGCTCCTCCAGACAACATATTTGCCAATCTGTCTGGTATGTGCAATCCACCAGCCTCGTCATCACTTGAGTCACTATCACTATCGACACTGTGCGTCACCTAAATATAAGTATTACCGTAACAGCGTCCTAGTAAAACCTCAGTGCGCTTGTTCTCAGTAAACAAGAAACAAAATCTTTCACTACCCGTTATAGTGCTGAAATGTGCACAGCTAAATGGAAAAGGCTCCCGTTTGAATGCTGAAATACAACTTTTAAGATTCGAAACGTAAGACCAAAGTGAATCACTGGAATGATATTGGTCGGGTCATCAAATTTGTAGTCCGAATGAACTACAACTATGATACGCTATTTCGCACCAAGCCATTTCTAAACTAGTATTCTTTTATGAACTGCGTTCTTAGGTTTAGTATTATATAATTCGTGTCTAAAAACTTGAAGTTATTTTATATGAAGGCAGGAAACGATTATATGTCATCCTAATTGCAAGCATTGGGGCCATTTGACTTGAGAATTTCAAACAATAGAAAACCCCGATGAAAACGGTACCGTGTAAACGTAGCCTAAGTGAACATGAAACTAGAGAAGTATTAAAAATGACAACCTGTTGTGAATCCGCCTTTTTGGCGATCAAAAGCACGTGTAGTATCACGTGACTAAATATGTAAACAAAGCGCGAAAGTTCGTACAAGCTAGCAATGCGCGAATATGGCGGTATATTTAAATTAGGATGGTTGCTACTAAAAGATGCGCATGGGGAACGTGCAAGAATGATACACGTTATCCCAGCCGAATGCAAAAAAACCAGCAAGGTGACCCGGTTAAGTTTTTTCACTTCCCTGGTGCAAAAAGAAATGAGGAAAGGCGTAAACGGTGGATCGAAGCGTGTCGCCGAGGCGATTCCTTCGTCTGCACAAAAGACAGCTACGTATGTAGCATTCATTTTGTTGGTGGAATCGGGCCTACAAGCGAGAATCCTGACCCTATACCGGCAACAGCAAGTAAAGAACGAGTAAGTTAACAATACAATGCCTAGTTTCGAGATTTTCGGTTTGAAATGTTAACAAATATCAAAAAAAGATGGCAAATATAGCATGTCGCTTGCTATGTTATATTACTATGTAGGTACGCAGGATAAACCGCAAGCGTAAACCGCCCGTTGTACGACCAAACATTGTGAAAAAGCCACGTCGAAGTGATGAGAAATCTGCAGCAAATACACTTCTTCTGCTTTCGCATTCAGCGAATGTTGGCAATGCCGAGGAGGAAATGACTGCAGCACAAACTTTGTTGTCTCTTGGTTCTGATGCTACTTTGAAAAACGAACACTGTTCCCCTGACCCGTTCACGAACATTGAAGAAG
>JAODVM010135635.1:0-15282 GCA_025400095.1 Phenganax marumi | reverse complement strand
GAAAAAGTCATTGACTGGCTAGGAAAATGGCGGACAACATGCGTAATGCGATATGCGCGGGCACAAAAACTTCAAAGCTACCGACGCAAGTGACCCTTCTGTTGCTGTAGTTTACAGGAAATGCTAATTACATGCTGCATCTTTGAATTCGAAAGGGAAAAAGCTAAAAGCTAAACAATTTCAAGGCATACAATATCATTCGCTCAACCTTCAAAAACTCACTAATAATTCACGATGAACTTTCATAAGAAATATACATATATAACATGTGACACATATTAAAACACTTCCATTTGTATTTTCTCAGCTAATGTTAAACTATTTCGGAAAACTATTCAATTATCTAATTAAGCTAAGTTAACAGCAGAACGTTACGGCGTCACGTGTTGTGGTCCCGTGACGTCACGGTTGTTATAGCAAGACGGCTGGCTTGAGTCGCCTCGTTCTCTGTTGCCAGCTCCGGTCAGCGCATAGTCACTGTACTCGTTTATTAAACATTACTTTATGATTCGGAAAATACAAAAAATACATACTGGGCAGCCAAGGAATGCTTGTAAGAAAGTTTTTATACGTTTTTCATGAGAAGAACGGGATTTTCCTGATCGGTTTAGGTAGCTAAAGAGAAAAAAAAATATTGTTTTCATATAGCAATGCGATAAAGCAGTGGGCACAAGTGGCTTCAACTGGTGTGAAAAACCAGACATGAGTTTAAAAAAGCTACAAAATTAGTAATGCGTTATTTCCAGAAAGTTTTAACACCCGTCCACAGAGAGAAGGCTGTTTACGGGATTCCGAATCACACGAACGTAGTGACACAAATCAGGGGATAAATGATGTCAATATTCTAAAAAAGTAAGCAGAGGTCATTACTTGAGTAACTTTGGCACAAGTCCACTGTGGATAATTTCAAATGCTGATGCACTCTTCTCGTTCTCTGAAAGAACCTGACCAATAGACTATAACAAAAGAAATTAAACAATTTCGCCCATCAGCGCCAGGTTGTTCAAATGTTAGTTATCTTAATTATCGGTTTCGATGGATACTCTCAACTTAGAAATAATACAAACAATACGTATATATAATATCCAAGACAGACATGTGGCCAGGTGAGCAACTGATCGATAAAAAGAAGATTCGTCTTACTTATAGCATTTACTAATACTTTAAAAAACGACTAAAGAATTGACCGAGTTTTAGGACTACGTAAACGTCCATCGTCATGGTAAGATATGAATAATGTACACATCTACAAGCACTATATATGCTGAAGTCAACCCTCTTATACATGGCAGGGTACAACACATTCTCACTGTATCCTCACTGTATTCAATAGTACACAATATCCTCCCTGTATTCAATAAGTATGTATCTACTTAATATGTACAATACATTATATATTTTCTTCAATCTCGTCCAGAACATGCAGCAGACATTTTCCGTACTTTTGCATTTTTTAAACTAAACAATACTGATATACTGGGGCCGGTGGTTCAAAAGTTGGTTAGCTTAATTGATCATGGATTAGCAGCTCTTTTGAGGCAAACTTTTTATCTGCTTTCTTGTTATCTGCGATGCATTTTTCTATAAATCTCATCTGGATCATTACAAGTCTTAATGTTGACAGTCTTGAAACAAATATACGCACAGAGATAGAGACAAAAACAGCTGGTTAAATTTTAACCCTGGATTAACGCTAGTCCGGCTGCGAACAATCGGTCCAGAAATACACAAAACAAAGCCGGCAGCAGGTTGAATTTTAACCCACAGTTAACGCTAAAGCAACTGTCTAGATTGTCCTATATTCTTTAGTGCTCAGCGGAGTAAACCTCTTCGGTATGTAGAACACAACTAGATGAATGTGAGGCTGAGGGGCCAAGCACTATAGGAATGGATATTAGACTTGGTATCACTTCCATGCAGTTGTGACTGAACGTTGAGGAATATTTGACCGTTTCATTCCAACACTATAAAAGTATTCATCTTTTTTTGACGCACTTTACCCAGACACAAATAGTCTACCAAATCTCTGAATAAGTGCAACGGAATTTTTTTTACATGCAAATTGTATGAACAAGTGTGTATGGCATCGTATACAGTACCTTCAACGCTTCGTGATCTTCTTTGCACTAAAGGAAATGAAATAAATATTACCAAAGTTGGCCTCAGAACGCGCAGAAAAACGGGCAGTCTCGTACAAGAAGCACGCTCGTTGGCAGTTGGATAAGAAAATACTTACTCCAGTTCCTAGATCACCAGAAGCACTGCTCAGTCTATGAAGGATGTCCAGAGCGGGATGAGACTCACTTTCTTCGTTTTCAAAATATTTCGAACTGAACTTCATTGCTGAAGAAATGCAATTAACGAAATTGTAAGGCAAAATGTATAAATCGATTCCGTTTCATAAAGGAACAAAACAACTAATATGAGCTCACTTTAATTGGGTTCAACTGCAGTGGTGTCCCAGTCAGCCGGTTAATATCATTGTATTTACATGTGATTGGTACAATATAGATCTTACATATTGCGAACAGAGAAGTTAAATAAATAAATATACAAACAAATAAATACATTTTCAAAGTACTTCTCGAATTCATCAACAAGCTGCAGACACTCAAAGAGCGCACACCTCAGCCAACGTGTTTTCGCATACCGCTGATTACATGAATTGAATACAAGTTATAAATTCAGTTTTAAAGAGAATTACTAAAATTTAAAGCGCCTTTACGATAAGCACTATCTATCGACCCAAAGGTTGGAGTGAAGTGAAAAAATGTTCAAAATCAAAAACAGAGAGTAAAATAACGAAATCATATACAATTGTACCTTGTTGTTTAATCCATATTTTTATTTTATACTTGCTTTCGCTAGCACCGCTGCTAAGTGGAGTCTGTCAAACATAAACGTATCATTGTATTGAGAAATTGTCAACTCTCCATTTCTTATACAGGGCATTAATCTAAGTTTCCATTGTCTTCAGACCAAAGTAACCGACCTGATCCTTCACACGACCAGTTCGAAGCAAAACCAAACCAAAAACCAAAAACAGACTAATAGCTATATACTGATGTACTATAAAGGCCATGTTACACGATGCAACATTTGTTGCAACTTGCAATGCAATTCTACTTCAAAGAAATTTTAATTAATGAAAATGCTTGATATTTCAACATCAGCGGAGTTCGCGTTTGATAATTGTACATCAATCAGGAGTAGAATTGCTAGCGAGTTCGCAAGAAACGTTGCATCGTGTAGTATGGCCTTAAATGAACAATGAACAACAGTAGATTCTTATCTGATCGGTCACTGGAGGCAACACCCAAGAGACCAATTGTTAAAATAGGTGACCGCATCTTTAACAAATATGAGAACGAGGGTCCGCCCTTACCTTGGGAGATTTACTAGAAGGAGCACCAGGAGTCTTTATGCCACGTAGTGAAGATAAAACAGAGGTTGGTACAGACGAAAGAGACGACGATCTAGAAGGTACAGCATCTGCTTCACGTCCAGGAGCATCGAGTGATGCAGATTTCTTGTAACTAATCCGCTTTGATCTTCGCTTTCTCTTCAGCACATCGCTAAACTTACGACTAGAAAACAAAATGGGATCACTTACGGCTGCTTTCCAGTAAAGCCTGGTTTCCCTATAGTCGTAAACGTCGTAAAGATAGAGTCACGAACTTTCTAGACATCCAAAATAAAGCATTTTAACACAAATTATTTGCAAAGCAATTATTAGTGGACAACATGTATGTTTTCTTTGAGATGTACTGCCAAGATAGAATATTTTGGCTGTTGAGAGATATCGTGACTCTATCTTTACGACTTTTACGACTATATGGAAACCAGGCTTTACGCGTTTCTGACACGCACGCAAAAGTTTATAAATCCTTTAGAGTTTTATAGTTCCTAACTTACACCAACAAACAGGCACGCGCGATTATTTAAAATAAAACATTTTAAGAAATTCTTCTAGCGGTTGCTTATACGTGCGTGTACGTGCGCACTAAAAACGGGGAACTGAAAAGCAGCCTTTGAACCACAATGCCCTAGAGCACAAATCAATAGAAACTTGAAATATAGCTAAGCGCTCAAATCACAAGTATCGACTTGTGCCAAGTCTGACTTTGCTTTGCTGGAGCCTTTAATTTGGGTCTTTCGTCGAAGAAGTAAACGAAGAAACTAGCAGTTTTTAGGCTGTTTTCAGTGTTGTAACTTCGCAAAACCGGTCCTGTTTGTGAACGGCGCCTTATACAGCTACCAGGAAAAAACAACATAGTTACAGATAAACGTAACTGCAGTAGCTGGTACTACTAGTATACGATAAAGAATGAAAAAAGGCGAAGCTTTATTTGATGTGTAAGATGTTATACGCCACTCACGAAGTTGATCAAAATTTTGTTACCCCATACAATTCTAAATGCACCGCATAGACATGCACTCTGCATATCGACAAATATAATATGATTACGTCATACCTGGAAGGAGGCGAATGATTGAGGAGATCTTCGGAACTTGCTTCACGAAGTTCAGCATCAACAACAATTCTACCGACATCAGGACTCTCGCTTCTTCCTGCTTCACTGGACAGATTATCGAGGGAAGCCGTTGCCAGTTCATGAATTTTATGCATAACACCTTCGCGACGAAAGTGTACGTGAAAATACTCCGGGAGTTTCTGCATTAATATGTCCGCCATTTGCAAGGCGTTCACAACAGTTCGTAAATCACTGGATGCAAGCATGCCAGCCATTTGCGACGAAACTGGGAATTTCGCTATAAGTTTATTTAGAAGTTCAGGAGGAGAATAATAGAGCATTCTTAGTATACCATTCAAGCATTTGTGCCTGACTGCAGGCCCCACTGAGGAGTTGTGCACTTCATTTAGTTCTCCGAATAGAGTTAGAGTAAAGTTGGATGATATTTCAGAGCCTTCTTGAAGAAATACAGCTCTCTCGTCTTCTTTCTTCGCAGTGCTCGCAGAAAGTGTCGGCGTGGAATCAGCACGTGAACAACGTTGTATAGGCCGTGATGTGCCCGTATCTTCATTGATCTGAATATACAATGAAACTAAAACAATTGAATAACTGGATACCTTTTTATAATGACCTGTCTAAACTGAACAGAGTTATCGGGCTAGGCACATACTCAGCAGTCCCCATTTCCCGACTATTCTGCACGACAATCGAGACCTTTAGCTTCACATTCAAATTACATGTGAGGGTAGGTTTGAAAGCCATAACTTCTGAAAATAATTAATGTTTTAGTTTCATGCAACAATTTTTTCATCTCCCAAAAGCTAAATACCAGTTGTCTCGCAAAATACGATTTGAAATTTGCCGTTTGCGGTAGACGGTCTGCCGTAAACGTCAATTAAGCCAGAGGTTTCTATCAAGTAGTTTTCCAGGCTGACTGTTTTTAAGACACAAAATGGCACAAACGAATGACTCGCTTTGCCGAGAGTCTGGAAAAAAGGAGAGTTATTTGGTTGCGCCATGTAAACAGGTCGAGCTGAGTAACGGGGCAAAGCGAGTTCAGATTCGTTTCTCCTCGCGCGCAAAGCAAAAATATCGCCAAATCCAGTCTCGAGAACCGTTAAGGAGAGGAATACCAGTCCACTGGGTACCAAATTAACAGTTCAACTTTGGTTCGAGTCAGCCGAGTAACTCGGTTAGCCGGGTAACTCAGCTCCTTGTAAACCGGCCCTAAGTCCTAAGCAATGGATTTGCATTATAATATGAGCGGCCATGCTGTACCGCGTAATAGAAACTCCCGCCGAAGGGGAACTTTTGTATTTCCAATAGCACACGGTCGCAAATGTTCTAAATGTTCGACGAAATTTATACCTTCGCTACATCTAAATAGCTTATGGATTTGAAAACAAAATTTGTATTGTGTAGTTTCTCGTCATGTGTTACCTAACCAGTCAATTGAAAAAGGTACAGACTCAGGCGCCGTTTACACGGTACCGGACTCGCATGGTCATGGCATTGACTTTAGCCACTATGCGCTTAGTTTTGTTCCAACAACTTTTTCTAGGATTAGTTGTTACTAAGTTCTGAAACATTATCATAAATTTAGGAGATATACTGGTCTCGAAACACCTGAATTTAATGTCGTGACCATGTGAACCCGGTACCGTGTAAACGGCGTCTCAGTTAAACTCTCGGTATAGCTATATACCTGTTGCATTGAGTTGAAGTCGACGATATAACTTCTACCAAGTGTATTCAGGCTGAGCTCATCTTCACCACCTTGGTGTGCTGCCTCAATGATTCTACTATCGATCCAAGAATACGAGTGCCATACGTTCTGATCATCCTTCCATTGCCAATATGCTTGCTCCGGTTTGTGACCTTTACTTAACAGCGAGTCG
Organism: Phenganax marumi; assembly: GCA_025400095.1. Classification (NCBI taxonomy): domain Eukaryota; kingdom Metazoa; phylum Cnidaria; class Anthozoa; order Malacalcyonacea; family Clavulariidae; genus Phenganax; species Phenganax marumi. Next base: position 8,909 of record JAODVM010135635.1, on the reverse strand, counting down.
AACGAAAATATACCATCCGATGGTAAATTAGGAAGTAGTTCACTGTAAAGGGACAATATAATGTGAGATTGCGAGTATACAATCGGATACAATCGTAGCAAAAATCGCTCGCTGTCTAATGCCAAACGTTTTAACTCAGGACAGGACGGGCTGTCACAAAAAGCTAGAAACTTAGCTAAGTTAATCATAGTCACCTAATAAGACAAGTAATTTCATAGAATTCTTGTGGAGTTCTGGGTGACAGCTAGATTAAATAGCAAAACAATGTATACAATTGTAAAGTTGCAGGCAAAAAAAAAGAAGAGGTCAGGGTAATTGGAACTTTTACAGTTCCTACATGAGTAGCTTGAGGTAGCTTTACAATCTATAACGATTCGTATATAATTGTTTTTGTGGCCATTTACTAACAAAGAGTAGTTTTTTTCGAAAAACGTATGAGCTTTAAGCGTATACCTCGGGGGTTTCTGTGTCTTTCACCTCATTTGCTCCCATCAAAAGAAACCGAAGCGTCTCGGCGATGTCTATTAAAGAAATATTCACTGCGCATTTAATTTTGGCAATTTTTACACATTCAATAGACCCAAAACGCACTTGTTGATCCCTCAGTGCAGGATGCGGTGCTAGAAATGACATATACTCAGACAACCGGAAGCAGAGTCGCAACGCCAGCAGCTGGTAATGTAACGCACATTTTCAATGGTTTCAGCTGATATGCGCAATATTATTACCATACATATTTATTATCGTCTCAATGCCAGTTACGATAGATACCAAAGTAAACTTACTGTTCTTCAACAATTCCACAGCGATGTATGGACAGTTAGCACACATTAGAGCTAACATGCGCAGTACAGCAACGAATGTGCCTGTACTGACTACTGGCGGGGTGACTACCAACTGAAACAGGAAAAAAAACAATAATAGAAACCTTAAGTCTGCAAGACGTTTATGACAGAAAGGCAGTTTTTGCCTTTGATGCACAGACGGATTTTCGTATTTTCTACTGGGGTGTTTCCATAAATTTTAGGGGGTGAGCTTAAACACGCGTGTTTTTCAATGAACCGAGTAACTGTAGGGAAAAGGTCAAAGTCTGACAGTGCATATTGCACAAAAATCTCTAATTTCTCGTTCTTTGTTATTTTTTAAACGTTGTAAAGAATAACTCCACAGTTCGACTGGACTATTCATATGTTGTGCCGAAAACTGGGGTGGTTAAAATTTTTTTGGAGGGGTGAACAATTTGTGTAAGGAGGTGAAAACAGATATTGGAGGGGGGGGGTGGCATCCCCAGCACCCCTCAAGAAAATCCGTCTATGCAGTTTGATGCGTTATATCCTTTACAAGCCAAAAGAAGCCTCATGCCATGTAGGCAGATGAGATATTTCATAAAAAATCTCAAAGCAGAGCACTTACCATTAGAACTAAAAGTGGAAGTCAAAATAGTATCATTTTGATACAAATGGATGACAAAATATCAATTTAAAAGGATTGAAGTCTTATGTTGGAAAAGCTTTCCCAGAGAAAGGAATGGAGACGTTTTACAGCTCAGCTTCAACAAATGCACTTACCAACTGCTGAACATTGGCCAATAGACTATGATGAGCAAGCTCCCGTAACAGTTTCTGCGAAAAAAGCCCCAAAATATATATGTAACATCAAATAAACTACGCAGAACACATACAAACAATAATTTCGCAACACTACATGCACATCTATCATTATAATAACAGCGGGGCGTAGCTCAAGTCAACTGCTTTCAAGGGTGTCTGAAACACCATCTTCTGCATTCTGAGACAGAACCTAATCTACAATACTCCCTCCCCCAGCTTCATGTCTACGCGGATTTCAAGTTTTACAGAACTGATTCTGATAACATCAGGAGAGGATCTCCCTACTGTCTACAAACACGTTCACAGTGTATTTAAATGACTAAAACAATAGATTACTACATCACGTGCCTCATCGTTATGGAGATTATCCACTAATCTTGTAAAAGCAAGACAACAACTTTCTATAGATTTCTTATCCTACAAAAATGACAGCATACATATATATCAACTGCTGCAAGGCCAAAGTAGTATAACAGCTACATAGTTTGTACACGAGTCACACTACTTTTGATCATGACTGTCTGGTCTTAATCTTACAAAACTGACCAATCAGAGCTGGGAGTATTAACTCGTAGTCAGACATTTTGGCGATTATGTCGAATACATAGGAATAATAAAAAAATGTACGTGGATATAACGCGGCAGCACACTCGCACAATTATGGATATGTTTACCTGAATTTGGAGTTTTGCACTCAAAATTGGTACAGCTGAAGTAATCAAATGAAAATCTTCACTGCCAACAAAATGACAGCAGTTCGCAGCAATCGCTAAAGCGGCTCTCTGAAATAAATAAAATGCATCGTCAATAGAAACTTGTCTTCAGTTTCACCATGCAGTCGATCGGCCCCATCTCATGTCTGCAAAGCTTCGCAAATTCCTTCAACATTATAAGCCAGAATTTGCTTAAGCTTGGTTTCCGTATGGTCGTAAAAACTGTCGTACACGAAGAGTACCGATATCTCTTAACGGCCAAAATATTCCAACTTCGTAACAATAAATCTCACAGAAAACATACTAATCATTGACTAACAATGAAAGCTGCTAATCAAGACAAAATATATTATGAATATTAGTTTGAGGGTACACCACGAATATTTATTGTTGCAAAGCTTTCGGTCCATTAACCCGGACTTTATCAATGCAACAAACTTGAAAAGATTCCTACGTCCTTTTTATATCACAATTGTCGTGATCTGTTTGCTTGCGCTTTTATTCTATTCGTGGTGTACCCTGAAACTAATAATTATATTGTTTTTGCCATGCAAAACTACAAGAATCTTATATATAAAATATATTACCTGAGCTGTTATTGAGAAGAAGTCAAGGTAGGTTAAACATGAAGACATTCCTTCCTAAAATAATGAGTATACAATGATGTCAAACAAAATGATGCCACTTTTTCTACGAAGTACATACATTCTGTCACTGGACAAGAAATGATCTGCGAAATTAGAAAACATGAAAGCTCTTCTCATGAACAGTAACAATACGCTGAAACGGTTGAGACGTCTTCATCGTGCACGAATCCTTTGAGTTTGATTCGTTCTCTATAGTTTATTTAAGACAATATAGCTTGATTAGGCCTGTTTTCCACTAGGCGGAATTTTCCATCTGGAAAATAAATCTAGCAACGTACTTGCATGGTTGGCTTTGCGTCGAAATCTATCGCTAGCCAATCACTTTGGAAGATTTATTCCCCGCAGTGAATATTCCACCTGGTGGAAAACGGGCTTTACAGCAAAGGGCGTTGTCTTCGCAGTGCACAAAGTTGAACAGAGACTTTGCCCAAGTTCCAAATTATATCCAAAGATTAGAAAATGCTGTGGATATATATGTTTCAGCATGAATATTCCCCGTTGTAACCAGAAAATTGAAGAAAAAACATAACAATTTGCATGATGTACGGTCTTAATGCACGCTACGGGTAAAGGCTGTTTTCCAGTTACGCGTTTTTGACACGCACGTACTCGCACGTAAAAGTTAAGATTGTAATAAAACCTTTCTTATAAACAATCGCAAGAAGAAACGTCTAGAATTTTGAATTCTAAATAACCATGTGTCTACTTGTTCTTGTATTTTTAAGCCCTGGGCAAACTAGGAAACATTGTTGCAGAAACATTGTTTCCTGCGAATGTTTCGACATGTTTCCCAAGGTGGGCAAACACTATAAGGGAAACAACGTTTCCGCAACAAAAATCGCACTTGGGAAACATAAAATGTTTCTGAATTTGATAGGAAACATTTTTGTTTCCTGGGAAGCAAATATTGTTTCGCCAACAATGTTTCCACATGTGGGCAAACAGGGAAACATTTACGAAACATCGCGAATCACAAATGTTTCCGCAACTGTTTCCCAGTTTGCCCAGGACTTTAAAAACTATAAAATTTTGAAGATTTGAAATTGTAGACATGCGTGTACGTACGCGTCAAAACGCGGAACTGGAATGCAACCTTAGGTCGCACAACAGTACACACTATACTTACACACTGTAGAATCGCCTTGCCATGTCTTCTAGACAACATTTCCAAAGCAGTTAAAGCTTGTTCAGCCACATCCATGCACTGTATAGACTGCAACTAAACATCACAGCGAACAAAATCGAATCCCAGTTTTCTTTCATCTCGAAAACTTAATAAAAATTATCAATACCTTTTGAAGAAAAGTGGGTACTGCTTCAACTACCACAACAGATGATCTTGGAAGAGCTTCCATAAGATATGTTAAGGCACGACACGCATGATTCATCTACAAAAAATATGCAATGTTCAACACAGAATTACATTGCGAAATATATCCAACAAGTCGTTATACAGAATAACTATAGAACGACTTAACAATTCTTCCGTTCAAGCATATTACTTCTCACATTTGAACGTCACCTGTACTGAACGAAAGCTCTGAATGTACTAAAGGCGATTCTCCACTACGCGAATTTGTTCGAGTGAAAAATAAATCTAGCGACATGATTGGCTTGCTTTCGACTTTTTTGCGGGAAATTATTTTGCTAGCCAATCACGTTTGTTAGATTTATTTTTCGCTCGAACAAATTCCGCCTAGTGGAAAACAGGCCTAACTTACCATTTCAAAATTGTGCTCCATCGACAACAGGTTAATCTAATAGCAAAATACAAAACATTAACCCAGTGCTCACAATTAAAACATAAACGCCTTTTATAGTTCCAAGGTTGCTGATTATGGATAAGATATTCTGTCCGTATTGTTTTTGCCCAAACGAATACTGCAATAAACGTCAGCTACTTTCCATAATGAAGAAGACAATAATACCGTAGTGTTTAGGAACGGAGCATGAAGGTAGAATATAAACTTTATATACAGCAAGTGAAAAGTGGTGAATAAACGTTGACACGCGTAGAATAGTTATATTTTGATAGCAAACGTAGTGTTTTAAACTCCACGCCACTAACATATTCGCTAATGTTTCTAAATATCTGTTAAAAACATAAAACATAGTGTAACTTCGAGTTGATTCAACCTCGAGTACTTTGATGAGCAGCGACACTAAGCGTCGTAAATTCTACACTTTGGAGTACTTTCTTGATGCACAAGAAACCAAAATCATTGCGGCTTCAGAGTTCGGGATTGGGTTACGTTACAACACAATCATTTGTTGGCTTATATATCGAGTAAGGGCCCATGTTCTATAACAGCGACTGCATGTATATGTTACTATACAGGTCAATACTTACCAATGCAGGAACAGCTTGTTTAATGGGGAAACCTCCAAGTGTATCTTCATTACCCATCACAAGAATCTAAGCAACACCAACCATAACAGTAGCAATAAGTAGTTATATAGAGTTATGGGGCTCGTATAAGTTTCACCGAGTGCTATAGCCTCATTTTCAAAGTTTACCCGTGACCACCAAAAAAATCACCACCTGCTGTCACTGCCATCATTTCAGGGCCACTAAATTATTAGCTTTTATAGTCATGTTTTGCTACCCTTCTAAAATAAAGATTCCATCCCACAGGTCATAGGGGGCTGTTCCTCAAGGGCCGGTTGTTCGAAAGGTGGAGATAGCGCTATCCACTTGATAGCGATTTCTTGTAGCCTTCGTAAAACTTCCAATTGATCGTTATAACATGAAATTACCAGTGACATCGATAGATTAAAGTCTGTAGATCTATATCGCTGACCAAATGGAGATTTCGACGTTTTTTATTCAATTTTATGAACGTCGACAAATTCACTATCGAATGGATAGCGCTATCCAACTTTCGAACAACCAACCCCAGAGGATTAAAAAGATAACACCACAGATACACGAAAGGTTTCTTCTAAAGATCTCCTGCACTAAAATCAACGAGGACGATATATATACCTGACATAGTTCCATGACAGCCTGCAGTTGCTGGCATTCATCAGATGATTGGATTCCAGTCAGTAGTTGTTGAACCTTGCCATCTAAAAAGTACAAGAAAAGAAATTGGTTTTGAAATTACAAGCACATTGCGTATAGGCCAGGGCGGTTTTTCGGTTTACCGAAAAAGTTCGGTTTTCTTACAAACAGGTTTTTCGATTTTGCCAAAATCTAAAAACCGAAAAACCGAAAAAACCGGACAAAACACGAGAACCGGAAAAATAGGGAAAATCGAGCGACGCTAAAGGAAATCAGACAATTCTAGAAATAGTTCATGACTCATCATAGAAGCGATCATCGGTAAGATTTAGATTCTTGTGATGGGTAAGATTGGTAAGATGGGTAAGATTTGGTGGGTAAGATGGATGGGTATTTTGGATGGGTAAGATGGGTAAGATTGGTAAGATGGGTTAGATGGGTAAGATTTCGATTCTTGTGATGGGATGCGATCCCTAACGATAACAGCCAAACTTGTGAACTTAGGCAAAAACGTTGTCTATCAGTCTAAGTTATCTTTATACTAGTCTATGAATTTTAAATTTTGATATGGCCACCTCTGTGTTATAGCTATACGTTTTAATTGGTCAAACTTACAGTTGCCGCAATTTCAGATAAAAAACCGGTTTTCCGGTTGTTTTCGGTTTTTTCTCGACGGTTTTCGGTTTCGGTTTTTTCCAAGAACCGCCCCCAGCCTAATTACGCACACTTTCTTTCAATAGTTTGGCAAAGGATGCTAATAAAATAGACATATCGCCTTTTTTATTACTGACCCTTGGAAGCGACCACACAATCTACAAAAATCTATACTAGCCAACACAAATCAATATGATACGGTACTTACTAACTCCTCCACTCATTGATCTGTGAAGCAACTGATGCATTCTTGGTCCCAGGGAACCAAACAAGTGAGGAGGAAGGCCACGAGCTTCCAACAGCGCTATTAAAAGTAAATTCAATGATGAGCTAACACCTTGAATGCAACACGATTTTCACCCCGACATTAAGCCTCGCACTGTTTTAATCCTGGTTGTTTGTCGGTTTGTTTGTCACCAGGGGTAGGTTGTACAAGCCAGTTTAGTTTAAAGGGGAACTCCACTCCAAAAACAACTTGGACTTGAATAAAAGATAACACCTTGAATAGATTTTCGGTGAAGTATTTTGGTCTGAATGTAAACAACGAAGGAGAAATGCTTCGTCAAAGTTTGAGATTTTGGCTAATTTCGCCGCCATATTGCTTTTTGTCTGGCAGACGCATAATCGGTCAGCGCGCTAAATTTGTGACGCCATTACATACTTCGAAGCAGACGAGCCATGCATTTCACCATGAATGTCGATACTTTAAGTTCATCTAGCGGCGAAGTTTTAAATTCAAATGATTCTAGTTCTTCAGGAGAGTGTAGATGACTTTGATAAATATGTATTTTGCAGAACGAACGGGGAAGTTTTGGGCTATCAATTCGAGCCCAGACGAATTTCAAGTTCCGAGTCCGATCCTGAAGACGGCGCCATTTATACAATCTGTTGACAATCTGTGATAACTTATATTTGTGCCATTAGTCTTTCGACTACCATTGGTGCACAAAGGAACAGAACAACAGGGCACTATACCAAACAAATCATTTCACACAATTTTATAGCGCACCAGAACATGTCAGTGTAAATGTACCGCAAAGTACGATCTTGCTTTGAAGCACGCAATGACGTCACAAATCTAGTGCGCTGACCGATTACGCGTCTGCCAGACAAAAAGCAAGATGACAGTGAAATGAGCAAAAATCTCAAACTTTGAAGAAGCACTTCCCTTTTGTTATTTAAACTCAGACCAAAATACTTCACAGAGAATCTATTCAAGGTCTTATCTTTTATTTAACCCCAACTTGTCTGTGGAGTGGAGTTCCCCTTCAAACGGTTGATAAGCTCAACATAACAATCACATTTCTATATTCTCCGTGCAACTAAACTGGAAGTTTTGGAACTGAATATAATAATCATGTTTTAAGTACTTTTAAATTCAGACTTATTCACTCTTCAACTTATAAATGGGCTTCGTACAACTGGTATCAAATAGTATCCAATAGATATTTCTTTAAGAAAAGTTTTTACCAAAGAAGGTTTGGGAAGAATCGCTAAAATTTCGGTATAATTTTGGTTTCACATGAAACTTCAAATACACTAGAGAAAAGAGTAGCGTATATACTGCTGTACCTTGTAAACGGGAAAGGTCTTCATCAAGTCTTCCATCGTCGCTGCCTTGAGAACCTTGAGTAAGAAATTAAAGCAAAAAAGAAATATGTGTAGATACTTAAGTTTCTAACTAGATGAAACTATAAAGAGATGAAGTCTAAGCAACAGCGCTAGCAGTCGATTTCGTGAGATTAGTAAAACAATACGCGAAATATAATGCAAATGTTATTATAGCATTGTGCAACCATGTTATATAGTAACCTACCACTTGCTCCTTGTTCGCCAGATCTGTCTAGACCTGGAATTCGAAATTATGCAATGTAACAAAGACATATATATAATAATATATATAGGACAACTCAAGCCTGGAGGCAAGTAGTACATAGAGCGCTTGAACACAACAACGATATTACTACACGATATTTGAAACGATCCGGCTTCAATATTAAATGACGTCTTTTACAGATAGCTATAATTATGTGCACTTTAAGACGGCGTAGATAAAGACATCGAAATGATCGAATCATGAATGGTGACCTTTAGTAAACAGGGGCCGGCTGTACGAAAGGAAGATAGCGGTATCCACTTGATAGCGGATTTTTCAACCCTCGTAAAATTGGACAGAAAACGGCAAACTTTCGTATTGGCTAACCAAATAAACTTAGCGGCCTTTAGTCTATGAACATTTATCTTAATCTTGTTTTATAACGATTGATGAGAAATTTTACGA
>JAODVM010135524.1:0-15286 GCA_025400095.1 Phenganax marumi | reverse complement strand
AGTTTCGCGTAATGGCCTAATTTGCATAATACCGTGTCAAAGTTTCGCGTAATGGCCTAATTTGCATAATACCGTGTCAAAGTTTCACGTAATGGCTTAATTTGCATATTACCGTGTCAAAGTTTGACATAATGGCCTAATTTGCATAATACCAGGTCCAAGTTTCATGTAATGGCCTAATTTGCATAATACCATGTCAAAGTTTCATATAATGACCTAAGATGCATAATACCGTGAAAAGTTTCATATAATGGCCTAATTTGCATACTACCGTGTCAAAGTTTCAAATAATGGCCTAATTTGCAAAATACCGTGTCAAAGTTTCAAAATAATGGCCTAATTTGCATGATACCGTGTCCAAGTTTCATATAATGGCCTAATTTGCATATTTCCGTGTCAAAGTTTCATATAATGGCTAAGATGCATAATACCGTGTCAAAGTTTCATATAATGGCCTAATTTGCATAATACCGTGTGTTAAGGACCACTTTGTAATAAACGTCGCAGTTTGTAATACCTGACCCACTTTGTAATAAAAACTGTCCCAATTTGTAATACATGTCCCACTTTGTTATAAAAACTGTCCCAGTTTGTAATACTTGTCCAACTTTGTAATAAAAACTGTCCCAGTTTGTAATAAAAGTAAAACATACTTCCACTTTGTTATAACAGCTTTACCAATATGCAATTTTTCTTTTTTTAAATGTAGTGCAAGCACAGAAGTTTTTCTTAAGCCTCTCGGTATACTAGTCTCAAAAAATGCAGTCTTTATTTGTTTATAGCATAACTGCTTTATTTTTTACACAGATAAAAGTTGAACCTGATCTAAAATTTTTATTAAATAAAAACTAAATTTTCAGTCGCTAACTGCGACCTTCTTCAGAGTATATACGAGAGTGAATCGGAATGGCCCTATTTACTAATATTACGTACAATCAAGTGTCCCTAATATGTCATCAATCAACAGTGCTACTAAAATTGATAACCATACTATTTATTACATGGAAAGAAACTATCCCCTATTGACAAAAGGAATATACACTCGTGGGAATTCTCTATGTTCATTTACTGCTTCTTTGGTCTTCAGTGAATGGAATGCTTCAAGGAACATACATTTGTTGTAATTGGTCACCCCTTTCTCTATAATATCTGCATCGCCTGACGTGGCAGCGTGCCCTGTTGTTTCTGCATGGTCTTTTATTGCTGATTCGATCTTCTTTCTTGTTCCTGGTTTATGCTCGGCCCATCGTGAATTCCAGGACCTTCTGCTCTCTCCAATGTAGGTAAAAGGACAGAAACGACATTTAAACTTGTACACGATACCTTTTGTCTGCGCATCTGATGGTCGATCCTTCGGCTTTCAAAAAATATTTCCCAGCGTCAACATTGGTTTGTACGCTGTTTTGATGTTTACTTTCATCAACGTTCGTTTAACTCTCTCCGATACCCCTTTTTCATATGGGATACTAGTAAATCCATCGAGTATCGTTTGCTCTTTTTCTGCCGTTTCTATTCTTTCACTGTACAAATTTTCAATGAATTTTGTCATATAACCATTGATCCTCAGGTCTTTGATTACATTGCTCTTTTCAACTTGCCTGTTCTTCTCATTGGATGGAATAGTATGTGCTCGATCAAGCAGGGTCTTTACGACTGCTGCTTACTCTGCTTGGGATTGTGAGAATCGAAGGCTAGATTCTTTTTCGTGTACGTGGCCTTTCGATGAACGGCAATCTCTATTTGTCCAGATCTCGAAACAATGATTTCTGTATCAAGAAATGTGATACTCTGACCTTTCTCAGTTTCTGTTGGTAGCTCGATAGTGAAGCGGATGTTAGGATTGATAGAGTGTAGGTGATCATGAAATGTCTGGATATGCTGCTTTTTAAGACATGCGTTAGAGTCGTTGACATATCGGCGCCACCAGCGTATTTCTACTAACAAGTTGTTCAAGGCGATGGATTCTATTTCTTGCATTACTAACTCTGCAATTACTGTACTAACTGGGGAGCCCATGGCACATCCAGAGACCTGGTGGTAGAACGCTTCATCAAATGTGAAGAAGCTGTTGTCTAGTACAAGTGTGAGCAGTGTTGTAACTTGCTGTGTTGTTAATTTGGTGCGTTTCTTCCAGTCTTCTCTTTCCTCAACTTTTCGTTCAATGACGTCTATAGCCAGCCTAACTGCAATCGATATAAACAATGACATCACATCAAATGACACCACCACTTCATCCTCTTGAACCTTCTGTGTTTGGACAAATTCAGTGAATTTCTTGGCATTCTTCACAGCATAATTATTGCTGTTATAGAAGTACTTTAGAAGGTCAGCAAGATATTTAGACAACTCGTATGTTGGTGAACCGATACAGCTATTGATGGGCCGCAATGGTATCTTTGTTGTTGTTCTTTCCGTAATCGTAAAATGATCGTCTTTGGTGACCAATGGTACTTTGTGTATTTTTGGCAAACTGTAGAATGATGCTGCATTTGAGTCGAAAGGTCGTAGCCTCCTGTACTCCGATTCGGATAGATTTTCCGACTTTTGTAGTTTTAGTAATGTCTTTTGCAGTTCTAATTCAACTGTTGTAGTTGGGTTTCATTGTTTATCAGTAATCTTCTTGTAAATGTCTTGGTCTTGTAGCATTTCCTGTACTTGTGTATTGTATGCCGTTCTATCCATAACCACAGTAGCATTACCTTTATCTGCTTGAATGATGACAATGTCATTTGCAGCTTTCAGGTCTTTCAATGCTTTTCTTTCGCCAAGCGTTAGGTTTTGTTCTACAGGTGGTCTTAACTCCTTCAGCGTGCTGTAAACTTCACCTCTAACATTGTCTTGATCATTCTTTGGTACACGGCTGATGTCTTCTTCCACAAATGCAAGAATTTACTTAATCGGTATATTTCTCGGCGTAACCGCATAATTGAGTCACTTCCGAAGTAAACTAATTTCGTCTCTACTTAACTTTCTTTGTGATACGTTAACTACCCACTTTCCTTTTATATCTTCTTCGTCTTGAATAATTGGTTTCTTAAGTTTATGTTCGTGTCTACTGTTTATAACATTTTTCTAATATGAACAGTGTTGAGAGATTGCTTGTGATAAAGTTGTATGGAAATCTGAATTAATACGTTCTTCGGTTTTATGGCTTATCACCTCATATTCTTTTCCTAATTTCTCTAATTTGTGGTGGCATTGACTGATCAAAAGATGTAAATATGCCCAACCAGTCTTCTTAGCGATCTCCCAAGCTTTAGGATGACACAGCGGTGGATGTGACAATAAAAAACATGGTAGAATTCTACTTTCTTTACATCGATGTACATAATGTAAATGTTGTTTGTGCTGAACTTGTGAGAGCGAAATCCGTTCTAATCTCCTTGCAAAACATAATGCTTCTGCACTGTAGATGTCCCCAATTTGTTTATAAATATAACTGAGGCGATCAGTAAAAGACATTACACAGATAAAAGTTGAACCTGATCTAAAATTTTATTAAATAAAAAACTAAATTTTCGGTCGCTAACTGCGACCTTCTTCAGAGTATATACAAGAGTGAATCGGAATGGCCCTATTTATTATTATTACGTCCAATCAAGTGTCCCTAAAATGTCATCAATCAACGGTACTACTAAAATTGATAACCATACTATTTATTACAAAGAAAGAAACTATCCCCTATTGACAAAAGGAATATACACTCGTGGGAATTCTCTATGTTCATTTACTGCTTCTTTGTTCTTCAGTGAATGGAATGCTTCAAGGAACATACGTTTATTGTAATTGGTCACCCCTTTCTCTATAATATCTCCATCACCATGCCCTGTTGTTTCTGCATTGTCTTTTATTACTGATTCAATCTTCTTTCTTGTTCCTGGTTTATGCTTGGACCATCACATCAGCATCAGCATCGGTTTGTTTGCTGTTTTGATGTTTGCCTTTGTCAACGTTCATTTAATTCTCTTCGATACCCCTTTTACATATGGGATACTAGTAAATCCATTGGGTATCGTTTGCTCTTTTCTTGCCATTTCTATTCTTTTACTATACGAATCTTCCATGAATTTTGTTGTATAACCATTGATCGTCAGGTCTTTGATTACATTGTCCTTTTCAACTTGCCTGTTCTTCTCATTGGATGGAATAGTATGCGCTTGATCTAGCAAGGTTTTTATGACTGCTGCTTTACTCTGCTTGGAATTGTGAGAATAGTTTTATTTAATAAAGTTTTAGATCAGTTGCAACTTTTATCTGTATAATGTCTTTTACTGATTGCTTTAGTCATTTATTGTTATTATTATTATTATTATTATTATTATTATTATTATGCACATTGTACTCGGTTTCTTTATTTATTAGTCCTGCCATCATGCTGCTTCCCCCAGCATATCAATGTCAGGTTACGTATCTAAGACCTTCCTAAGGATTCTTGCTGTTTATAGAAGCCCGATCTTTTGAAGTGCCTTTGCCTTACTGCCTTTGTTCAGCAAATTTAAATTCTTTGCACATTGTTGGCCATCGTTCCCAGAGCTCCAATGATCACAGGTAAAATATATACCTTGGTAACTTCTCCCTTCCATACCTTCAGTAATTCATATTTGAGATCTGTGTACTTTTCTATCTTCGTTCTTTCTGTGTCTTTAATTCTCATATCAAAAGGGCAGCCAATATCCACTACATAGATTATCGTCTCCTTCTTATTTACTACAACTAGATCTGGTTTGTTGAATTCCAATTTTCTTTCAGTCTGTTTGGTGAAATCCCAAAGAATTTTCACTTCATCGTTCTCCAGAACTCTGCTTTCCTTATCCACATGGTGATTGTAACTTTTTTCAGCACATTGAAACCCATATTTCTTGCATAGGTCTCTATGTACAGCAGCAACAATTTTGTCATGTCTTACATTTTTATAATCCTTTTGCACAAGAGGAGTACATTCCAAAACTATATGAGAAATGGTCTCATCTCCAATTTGACACATCCTACATTTTGGTGAGATTTCTTGTTCTCTATCGATATGATGTCTCATCCATCTGGTCCTGAGTGATGGATTTTGAGCTGCTATAATCATTCCTTCTGTTTCCTTTTTCAGCATTCCTTTCTTTAACCTTTGCCACGTGGCCTTCTCATCTCCTATCTCCTTTGTCCCTTTCCAGAATGCAGGATGAATTTTCTTTTGAAGGAAACTTTCTTTTCGTCCATTTATGATGGTTGTTTTTCTTTCTTCTGGATCTTCTTCCTCCTTAAAAATTTCTTCAATCCTGAGCTCCTGTAAGAGCTCCTCTTGTGTTTTGGTGAGAAAGTGTCCTAGACTATATTTTTCTATTTCTACCACATTTTCCACACTCTGTAATCCTCTCCCTCCTTCTCTCCTCTTCCAGTATAGCCTGTCCACATCATCTCTTGGATGAAAGCACTTATAAATAGTGAGAATATTTGTTGTCTTTCTGTCCATTTCCTTGAGTTCCTCTCTTGTCCATTCAATTAAACCTGCTGCATACCTTAAGACTGAAACAGCCCGTACGTTGATCACCTTGATGGTATTTCCTGCATTCAGTTTGGACTTAAGGATCTTCTTCACTCTTCTGAAGTACTCATTTCTAAGTGTTTCTTTCATTTCTTCACTTTTTAATTTGTCATACGCCTAAATTCCCAGGTATTTATGTCCTTCACTTTCCTCCAATCCTTTGATAGTTTCTCCATTAGGAAGCTCGATACCCTCACTCTCTACCATTCTTCCTCGTTTCATTACCACCATTGCACACTTCTGAATCCAAAATTCCATGCCAATATCTTCACTAACAGTTCTTACTGTCTGAACCTAGGAGTCTAGTTCCTTCACATTCTTTGCGAAGAGTTTAAGGTCATCCAGGAACAAAAGGTGGTTAATAAATCCTGTATTCTTACCAAGCTGGTATCCCTTTCTCGTGGTATTCAAAACCATAGTCATAGGTACTAGTGTCAAAACAAACAACAATGGTGACAAACTGTCTCCTTGGAATATCCCTCTCTTTATTTTTACTTGTCCCAATGTTCCTCTCCAGATGTCAACTTACTTCTCCATGAAGACATTGATTTCTCCAAAGTTCTTCTTACATTGTCTGCAACTCCAAACCATTCCATACATTGCTTAATCCACAAATGTGGCACCATATCATAGGTCTTTTTATAGTCAATCCAGCATACAGCAAGATTAGTCAACCTCCTCCTACAATTCTTTAGTATCATTTTATCAATCATAAGTTGGTCTTTCATTCCTCGACATCCTCTATGTCTTCCTTTTTGTTCTGGCTGGAAGATCTGTTTTTCCTTTAAATGATTGTACATTCTATCTGCAATAATCCCAGTTGAAAGTTTCCACATAATGGGTAAGCATGTTATTGGGTGGTGATTTGTTACCAAACTACCTTTCCTTCTATCTTTCATTATTAGGCACGTTCGCCCTTTTGTCATCCATTCAGGTACTTCACCTACCTCTATACAGTGATTTAGCTGTTCTAAAATTCTCTCATGCAGGTTTACAAAGTTCTTTATCCAGTATCCGTGTACGTTGTCTGGTCCACTACCTTTCCAATTGAGTGACTTCTTCAGCTGTTTCTTTAAGTCCTCTGCATTTAGTCGTATATCATCTTGTCTCTTAATATCTTTGCACATTTCTTCAATATCTCTCATCCATTCAGCTTTCTCATTGTGTTTCACATCCTGTCCACATATTTCATTCCAGAATGTTATACTCTCCTTTGCATCGGGCTTGATATCCTTTCTTCTTTCCATCCCTTCCACTTTTTCGAACAAAAGCTTCTGGTTTGTTTCAAATAACCTATTCTAATGAAAAGTGTCATTTCTACGTACTTTCTGATCTTTGCTCTTATTGACTTGATTCTTTGTTTGAGCTCCTCAATTAGTGTTGTCATTCCTTTATTCTTAACATAATACCTTCTCTCTAATCTCATTTTCCAATATGCGCTTTCCAATTTATCTACCTTCCATTGTCTTAATCTGGTGATGTCCCTCTCTATATTCTTAATTTGTCTTTTCATTCTTCTTTTCCAATATGGTTCCTGTTCTTTTCCATACCTTTTGCCCTTGTTTCCAACAAGGCCCACCACAACATTTGCTCCAGCTAATATAAGAAGGTTGGTTCCACTTAAGTCCTTTGTTTTTATCTTTTCTATAACACCATTTACTTTATTTGTATACTCTCACTTTTTTCTTATCTTTATACCTCAAGTTAGCTGGTTCCAAGCTCTTGTTCATATCCAATTTATTTTTAAAATTATCTAAAATGTGTTTTCCTTCCTCGTCTAATTCTTGATCTAATGTCCCATCTACTTCTTCCACTTCTTGGGGCTCTGTAATTTCCTCTTGTCATGTTTCTTTTTCCTGATATTATTCATTTCCATTCAATTTCAATTCCTCCAATTCCTCCTCTTCCATTGATAGCACTCCTTTTTCACCTTCATTATCAATTGCCCGCTGTGTTTCCTCAATTCCCACTGTTGTTAACCACCCTCTGTTTTTGATACATCTTGCTTGCCCCGCCAGCAGTTGTTCCGTGGCACTAAACACCCCTCCTTCATTCCAAATGGCCGACAGTCTCTTTCAGAATCCTCGTTTCTTTGGTTCACTCTGAAGGTAACATTCCATAAGTAGTTTGTGTTAACAAACTCACGTCCACTCACGCCTTACTCTAATCAGGGCCTTCAGCTTTGCCTTCAGCCCCTTCTGTGCAGTTTGTTTGTGTATTTGTAGTTTCCATGATTGGCTGCCAGGGTCACAATCAGTATTCAAGGGATGAACAGTCAGTTTAGAGTTGCCCGGCACTCTGGGTAAAGCTTCATACCACTAGAGGTCGCTACTTTCTAGGGTCGACCATTTTCTGCATCTTTACAGAGATACCACTCACTCATCGGCACGTATCTACACCATATATTGGGTTCCGTTGCCGTATCCCTGGCAAGGGTAGCTACGGGTTACTAACACTTGCTGAAGGTGCTACCCGAGACTCTGGTGGGTGGGGTCATCCATTTTCCTGTGGTTGGCTACAGTTAAGCTGGTCCTACCCCAGTGCCCATATTACTATTATTATTATTGTTATTGTTATTGTTATTATTATTATTATTATTGTTATTAATTATTATTATTATTATATTTGAAATATGTAATTAGTCTAATTTACTTATACACTGGCCTGTATAATAGCTGGGTAATAATAGGCAATTAAAAAAGAATCAAAGGTTATTTTACATAAAGGGGGGGGGGAGAATGGAAACTTGATCAAGTGAGAGTATTAATATGTCTTTCCAGCACTGCCCACTCCATGTGACTCTCGGTGCTAACAATTATGATTGTGCTTGTATTTTACTTGTGTTATGTTAACATGTTTAACACGGAAACGAGTGTTACTGCAGCAGAAGTTGCAACAGCAGATGTTCCTATGCAAGAATATGAAGATATTCTTGAAAACAGTGAATCAAGTCATTTAACATCTGTTTCTGTAGAGCTGAGCTCAATTTCACAATCATCAGCTCAAAAATAAAGGAAGTATTTTGTGTCTGATGGCGAACTAGGTTACCAAAAGGGGCAATCATTTATTCCTGATAAAAACTTTTGCATGCGATGCAAAGGCTATGTTACCCAAGACAGCAACTCAACAACTGCAGAAGGATTTCTTGTTGAGGCTATCCCAAAAGACAATGTATGTTCAATCAGCCACGAGGATGGCAATGCAGATGAAGGAAGAAAGTAGTAGGTAAGATTTGTAATGAGGGTGACGTTTTCGTTACATATTTACTGCGGGTTTAGAAATAACATCAATTCGATTAGCTCTTCAGCACATGAAATTGTTGCTGAGGACTTACGATTAAAGGACATTGGCAATATATTCTGATGCATCACTCTTTTTAAAGATTTTACTTCGGATTGATGCAAAACAATTAATAAAACCTCTAACAAGTCTTGCATAAAGAGAATAATGTTTCTCCAGAACACAACTGCCACCATTTTAAATAATAGAATTACAAATGCCTTATGCTAATTTATGCAAAACTTTTCTTGTGATGTGACAACCAGGGTAAGGGTTGCAGCCACAATAACCACAATCAATTTGCATCTTCCGATGTATTGCCCGGTTTACGGATGCTCGAGTGATAGTCAAAACAACAAAGGTGGGGTTTTGCACTTCTTTGATTTTCCTCAAGCGTCCAAAGGTCCTGCTGAAAAAGAGAGACATGATATTTGGATAAATTTTTGTGAACGAAAGCGTTTTATGCCGAGCAAGGACACACAAATTTGTTCTTTACACTTTACTTCTGACGCTTATATTCCTGCCAACTCACCTGAATTTTTAGAAACAATCGGGTTCTTTGGAAAATGACAGTTAAAGTTAAAAGGTGATGCTGTTCCCAGTAAAAACAGACAACTACAAACAACGGATGAACGAAAATTACAAAGAGATCAACTGGGGCTCTGGCAAGATGAAAGGTATTTGCGATAGTATTTACTTCCCTTGAGTTATTAGAAATCAATGTTAAACGTGTGTAATACAGTGATTTTTTTTCTTTGGCAGGAAGTTGAAGTAATCATTAATGCATGCACTGAAAGAAACAGCAAAAATGACAACGTTACTTGTACAGAAGGCATACAGGCCGAGCCCAATGAAGGCATTGTAACCGATGAAATTGCATGTAATGATAATTTCAAGCCTAACAAGTCAGAAACCGAAAATGGGAAGTCGTCTTGCAGCCGGACCGATGAACCGTTTCCAAACATGCAGTCGAAAAGAAACAAGAAAACCCAAACAAGCAAGGTTTTACCATCAGCTGTAGTTGACAATAAAAGGATGAAGTCGATCAAAACTCAAACCCATATCACATTAACTGATGAGATTTTACTGCATATGAAAAAGCGTCAGACAACAGTATGCTCATCCATGCAAATCTGACGCACATCTGACCAACTAGAATTAGATTCGGATGCGATAAAAGCCACTCAGATTCAGACAAAGACTATGGGAATGATGATGAAAATGATGACGAAATCAATTGTGATGGTGATGATATAGAGTGTAGCCGTCAGAACTCTAACAAGAAATCAATAATCTTGTCATGCGAAAAACCACCACAAGATCAGATAAAGTTCATAGTGTTTGAAGAATCTACTGTTCAAAGATTTGGTGCGTGTTTTACATGTGGATCTGCTTGCACAATATCACTTCAGTGTAGTATTGGACCATACTGCAACATTTCGGTGCGCTGTAGAAGTGATTCTTTCCGCAGGTTTATGTGGGCAACAGGTCCATTATCCAATCGATTGCCTGCCCTAAATCTGATGATCACCTCGAGTGTTTTGTCCACAGGCTTGGAATGCGCATAAGCTCTTTGATTATTCCATTCCTTGAACATTAAATGTTTTGTGAGAAGAGAATTGTCAAATCTTCTGACCAGCTATGTTATTCTGGCTGTTTACAATGTATGGAAAAGGGAACAGCTCAGTTTGGCAAATATGGTTAAAAATACATCGGTTTGTATCGTGTCTGACATGAAGGTGGACAGCCCTGGCCACAGTGGATTGTTTGGTTTCTGGGAGCAGTTTAAATGTTGACAGAAAGCTAGTTCTGGGCACACAAATTATTAAGGTAGCTGAAAAACTATTATGACTTTCAACAACTTCCTATAACAACGTGCGATTCAGCTAACACAACAAAAATTACATAGCCTTAGTTTCAGAGTAAACTTTTACACAGTTTTAAAACTATGCTGCATTCAAGTATTCTTTATAATTTAGAGCACAAAAGTCAAAAACTCTAACACTATGGAGCTCGAGTCTCTTAAACGCCAACCAACGAATCTGGAAGAAGCAAATGTGAAAGTTAAAAAATTAGTAACCGTTAGGCATTCCCAGGTTTCGTCCTATCTCTCAACAGAAAAGCCTCATATTGAACACACGTGTGACATTTGGCGCATAGCAAAAGGTACAAAAAACATACACTGAAACTAGAGATTTCGTTGTAGTTGAATGACGATTGTTTTGATTCCATGAAATGTAATGAACTGTACAATTTTTGGGGTTTCCCCATATGGTCAGCAAAAACAATGCCCTTGTGTAAACTTCTACAATAATTAATAATTATTTAACACTGTTTACTTTACTACAGGTGAAAAGAAATGATTGACAAAGCTTGTTAAAATAAAAAAGTTCCGAGAATTAAAGCCTTGGATTGGGGTAACTGCAGATACAATGAGTAATTTAAATAATATCTAATTTTTGCAGAGCGCTGAAAATAGTTGAATTACTCTTTTTAATATTTTACCTACTGTTCAATATTTAGTCCATAGTCAACCACATGTGTTGGGTTGCCATTTCAAGTCAATCACCAGACGAAGAGAGGAGAAATGGTTAAGTCTGGTTAATCATCTGGCGAATGTACACGTTCATAATGAGCATAAAATATTTTAAAAATGTACCCATGAAATGATAGAAAGGAAGTGGTTGAAACCAGGTAGATATGGCCTACATTGTATAATATTTTAAGATTTGTATGTCATTAATATATATCATGAAAATATAATTTTGTGGGATCGGCAGTTCATAAGAAGCTGATCGAAGTTGTGACAAGGCCAAGACTCCTAACAGCAATATGAAAATTATCCAACTATCATCAAACTTCTGGATTACAGGCGAAACACGCGCTCAACAACCTTTTTGCTTCGAAAAACGTGTACTACCCGTATCATTCGTCGATGCCCAGGTTAGTAACTCAACTTTTGTGCAAATATTGTTTTCGATGTTACTTCACCATTACTATCTGTGCATGTTGACCTTTTAAAATTATAGAATATTTGTTTCAAATATGCATTACAATGAGAACGCAAACAGAAATCAAGCATCTACAGCTGACGGCACCAAGAGTTGGTTAATTGTCTACCCTAAAGCTCACAAAGGAGAAAAGGCTGTGGCGAAGCCCTTGAAAGATAAACCCACTTACAGTAAGTAGTATTACACATGTGCGAGATAATTGTAATGTTTAATTTTAACAAGCTACATACACTAATATTGATGATCATTATTTTATTTTACATTAGGATGTGTAAATACTATCTTAGAAGAAAGCCTTAATCTACGCAAGAGTTTCAACACTCTTGTAAAAGCCTTTGGCCATTCAAGGCAACTACTTCCAAATGCACCGGCCACTATGGTGAAAAGGTATCTAGATGGCAAGCAATCACAGCCCAAATCAGACATTGTGGCAGCGAAGCACTGCAGATATATCCCACCAGCATTGCCAGAGATTGGCATAGCTAAATGTGATTGTTCAGGGAAATGTGCCACAAGGAGATATCCTTGTAAAGAGCGACAAAACAAGTGTACATCAGGTTGTCATTGCAAAAAGAATGCTTGCAAAAACGTTTGGTATAAATTCAACTTTAAATTAATGTCAACAATAGACACCTAATTACAGATATATTGTTACTGCATATAAGACACAAATTTAAAGTGTGTGTAGAGTCCGTCAGGAGAGGCAAATTGTTTTCAAATACACTTGTAAATACAAGATGGAAAGAATCTGTGACATTTTTTACCTAAAATTTGAAAAATCCATCTCGAACATCTTCAATATGCTGCTAGTCGATAAAGTTTATGCACTCTACCTAGTTCATTATCATCAAGAGGGTGATTTTCTTCTAAATACTGTGCAACATCAACTTCGAGTACATCGTTTGACTACATATTTTGCACAAAGGATGGAAATAAGGTGATACAATTTAATTCTTGATCCCGAGCTGATGTTAACTTTGGGTCATACTCGTCGTATTTGACAGCTTTCTCGTGACTACAGAAGCTTTCTATTGTCTTCGTCATTATTTGGCATTGGCCACATGCACACCATTTTAGAGTTGTTAGTCGCCATGAATTAGTTGCTTTAAATTCATCATCGAAACTTTCGTTTGGTGCCGTTGATGAACTATCCAAATCTCCACTTTCTATTTCGTGATCTGGACTTGGTTGGAATATATATGCTCTATTTCGTAGCCATTAAGTTACATTTCATCAGCAACTTCCATGCTTTTTCACTGTTATAGACTACAAAACCTCGTATCTTTCCCTGGTTGTGATCTCAAACGAGAACTGATTAGTAAATATAATATTCTTCTTTCCGGATTTCAAAATGGCGGAATGCAATACAAAACGGGAACGTTTGAGAAAATTTTACACAATTAGAATCAAGCAGCTTAAAGCATTTGCAATATAAACAGCTTTCCCATCGTCCAATAAACAAATTATTTAAAAAAAACAGATACCCAACTATATTGCCAATGTCCTTTAATGCCTAAATTGTTTTCCTCATTATGTAACTACTGCTGGAGTGCTGGCGATCCGATTTAATATTCGATTTAATCGTAAACCAGCAGGAATGTACTATTATACTTCAGTTTTCTTCATTAATCGTTTTCCATGTAGACCAATTAATATAGCTGTCTTTGACCTTGCCTGTTTTTAGGCTGTTCGCCGTCATGGCAAAATGCGCTTAAAAACAAATTTTCATTTCAACTGTCTGGGAACTAAAAATGTTTCACACATCTTACCTTTATTAAATATGGCAAATCCAAATCCAAAAAGTTCCTGCTCCTTCCAGCTGCAGTTTTGTTGGGAAATCCATTTGTATTTTCACTCCTTTGAAGCTGTTTAAAAACACGCGCACCATTTTGAAACTCGAGGATTTTTACATACCATCACTTAGAATGCTGAAATTTACGGTGTCATTTCTGGTTTTCATTGCGAGATTGTTCTTTTAGTTGATGACTTTTATAAATTCGATATTGCTATAATGCAATATATTTTAATTTGGAGCAAAATGAAAGAGGTTGTGGAGAAATGAAGCAATTAAAATTGAAATCTGCCACAGCAGCAGTTATGTGGTTCATTTTGATGGAAAAGAAGGGGAAATTAAAGCTTTCACCAAAAAAACCTTGGTGAAAATGCTCGATTTACGGAAATAGTGGTTAAATCTGCCTACACCTTATACAAATTTCACTGATGTAGCAAAACAGGCTTTGGAACCTATTGACGGCTCCAACTACTTCCACATAGACAATGTCAATAAAGCTTACAGCTGCCACTTTTCTTGTTGTCGTGATTTTACTGATCAGTAAACCCCAGAGAGCAAAAACAGCCCTTGCAGAATGTATCATAAAGCGCACTGCTGATGAACGATCATAATCACGAAGCACACTGCTGAAGAACGATTCAGCAAAGTGGAATGAAAAGATTTAAATCCATAGGGCGGCTCCACATTCGATTTATGTTTCGGTTTCTTTCAAGGCCAGCTTACGAGCCTTATGTACCATTACGTTGCAGGGCTGGAAAGCAAGCTGTTGCCATAGAGGGGCTTTCTATCAAACGTGCTTCCTGATGTGACAAGGAATCATGATTGATCTATTTGCTAACTTTTCGTGTTAACCTTGTCTAGATTTCGCTTTGAATTTTCATTGTAAAACCTTGCCATACATTTTAAATTTACGCTTTTAGCTATCACGATACTCAGCTTTAGTTTTATTATTTTTATGGAAAAAAGAAACTCCCATACCCTAAGACTGATGGCCTTACACGAGTCTACATCTGGCCCAGTGGAAAAGAATTTTCTTGTCCCATTCGATCGCCCAATGTCCTAACAAAATGGTGCTTGATTTGTAAACTTGTCTCGGTCAAAGTCATAGAGAATGTTGATGTCCCATAGACCGATACCAGCGTCTCCAAGTTCAGTTCTTGATATAGTGAAGTGCAAGTGTAAAAAGGGTGTGTCACTGGAAGATATTCGTGTGTGAAGACATCTCTAAAATGTTTTTATTTTCGTGTGTGCGAGGACTGCCGAAACACTAGGAGCCAGTTTTCAAAGGTGGGTTAGCTTAACCCCGGGTTAATAAACAACTTCAGCCTGGATTTCAAGCTCGTTTATGTTAAATTTTCAATAAAATTTTTGCTCAAAATGTTTCCCTCAACGAGTAATTTAATGCCTCAAAGTTTTAAAACAAACAGTGCTTCAAAATAGGGCAATAAAAACGGTGGGTTAAATTTAAACCTGGGTTACCTGCTAACCCACTTTTCAACAACCGGCCCCAGCGAAGTAAATCAGGACAAGTCTCATTCACGCAACACTGATTCCCTTCCTGCACAGTTGCAACTTAAAGTTCAAGCATTTGCAGACGAGTCTAGCGCTCAAAACATCAATGATAGACCAGGATTAAACAAAAACAGTAAGTCTAAGAAGTTTTAAGAGTAAACA
>JAODVM010135523.1:0-33501 GCA_025400095.1 Phenganax marumi | reverse complement strand
AGAAAGGTTTATTTCTTACTCTTTTCACTTTTTAAAACTCGCTTCCAGTGCATTTGCAGTTTTTGAAGTGGCTAATTCGTGCATTGCATGTTCATGGTGAAATGTATCCATCCGCGGTGTTGGGCGACTTTGATTTAATATTATGCATGTATATTAATTTTATTGGCAAAGTTGAGAACATATTACCAACGTTTGAATGACACAATACATGTCAATATGAACCAGTTGAGCAAAAACTAATTACGCTGATTGTTGTACCCTTTTTACAGTTCTCATTCAATATGTCAAATATAAACTTCCGTAGTATGCTCCGGGGCAGCCAACTCTTACTTAACTAGAGTCATTTCAGAATTGAGCTTTACAAGAGCTTGGTCAAAAAGCTTTCTCTTGTTTAGTACACTTTACACAGGGTGTTTAAATACAGACGACAGAGTGCGTAGAAACTCAACTCTGCATTTTCACTCACGTACACGTACAGTAATGTATAATACTGTGACTTCAGTAATCGCACTGTGATTAATTAAATTGATAATGTCGGAAGCTAAACTTGAAGGATATATCCGAAATAGCAATTGAAATACTTCAAAGTGTGAGTTGACAATTTAAGAACATTAAATGATATTTGATCATGCAAAGGAAACGTGATTGCCGTGCAATTTGTTATCCAGGACAGATATCGCGTTTCTTGAAATTTTACTGAATTTCTTTTTTGAAATTTCAACAATCTGAATTGTTGTACCTTTTATTTAGAAGCAACATCAGGATTTAAAATGGGCGCAAAATATTTATTTATTTTAAATTTCTTAAAAGCACAATATATTTATTATAATAAATATGGAGTATCATGATTTAGTTCAAATAAGATTTGTTCGTCAAGAATAAAGAGTGCTCAATACAAAAGATCTTTGGCGTGATACACTGTGTACCGCCGATTCTATTTTGAGATTAAATAAATAACGAATGCGGAATATCATGATCTACGTATACGTATACAGGCGAAGTTATAAATGTACTTAGATACCTAGAATGACGGAAACGCGTAAAGAAGTTATTTCATGCCCCATTCAGAAACACTTTTCCAGGAATATTCCATGTATATCATCATGTAGAGTTCATAGCTTTAATTTTATCGTAAAATGTCATTTTTACCGATGCATGTTTTAAATTCCAAACGCTGTTTTGACTTATAGATGCTATCATTCATAAAATATTTTTAGTATGAAACTGTGCCTAAAATATAGTTTCAGTAAGTGTTATAGTCATGGGACGAAAACGTCATTATTTTGTGGGATCATTACCAATGCTGCACTTACAAGGCAGTTGCTAATAGATGCATGCTTTTACGACTGTAACGCATTTCAATAACGTAAGAATTCATTTAATGTGGCGTACAGATGGAAAACTAAATGTTGTTGCATCGGTTCTAGAAACTGTTTGAAAATCAAGAAAACATTAACCACAAACCTATTTCATTTTCTTCTGTCTAGCTTTTAAAATTAGTGTAAAATATAGAAAATCGTATTTATAAACATGAGTCACAATGCGGACATATTGCATATTCATCAAGCGACCCAGCAGTTATTCATGGCCATGCAGGAATATTTATTTAAAGAGCACTCTCATGCAAAGAATGCTTTCATTATTTTAAAGGTTACATTTTATCCAAATTATAAAAAAGGTTTCTTTTTGGCACCTCTTGTTTTGTTTTGTTTTCTTTTGAACCAGTCATTAAAACATAAGTTGATAGCATATAAGAGGGTTGAGAAGAAGTGGGATTAATCTACAGTTACTTCATTCCAGTTTAAAATGTTAAAAAGTTAAAGCGATCTGCTATAAAAAAGTATTAAGTACCTACATACAAGAAATATGTTGTTGATTATTTCTGATGTAGTTCTGAAAAAGTACTCTACGTATATATTTCAGGCCTTGACTTAGTGTACAAGTAATATAGTTCACTGATATTGCCCTCCAGTTGGCAATCATGTTGACCAACTTTTTGTTCCTGTAGTAAAGTCGCATGATGCTAAATTTTTAATAGGTTTTTCTATCTATTCTTACATAAAACGGTGAAATGTAGAATCACTCGTACAATAGAAAACACCACAGGCCGACTGAGAGCTACTTTTGCTTCCTAGTAAAGCAAAGTATAATTAAGGCAGCGAATGTTGAGGAATAACATAACTGAGCGAATCTTATCAATCAAAAGTACTTGGCCGTTGTGTTTTAATGATTGGCCAAATGAACGCTTGATGATCGAGGATTTCCTAATGGGAATACTCAGTTGCATTGCTTCCAAACTTGCATGATCTGTATACCATACGCAATAATTTTGCTAATGAGATACCCTGGCGTTACAAACAGACTGCTTCCTTGCGATCTTTTATTTATTATTCAATTACCACTTGAAACATCCCAAAACCCTTAAATTTCAATTATCATACCTTGAGTTCAGTGCTTATCTTTAGTATAGTTTGCTTTATCAAGATCAATATCTTGTAGTTGGTGTGTATTGCTCTTTACGAGCTTGTACAGTATTTTCTGCATGTGCGACGAACTAATTATTATGTTGTAAGATTTATCAGAATCGCTGTATGAGGCTTGGCGACCAAGATTTTTCGCCTTGAGATATCCTAAGTTCTCATGTAGATACTTGGTACAATAATTTTGTGCCATCCTTGAAGAAGAAAATTAGCATTGTGAAAGTTGAGAAGGAGTGCGGTGAACGAAAACCTCAACCCCTTTAAGAGTACTGAGTTCGCTGACATTTTTTGCATCGAGATAGAAAATTTGTTGAATAAACTTTAGTTTTTATAACATACAGGCAAAAGTGTTTGATGTGAGACAGTGTTTCATTGCATAAAAAGGATATATAACAATAATTAATGCCACAAAAAATTGCATAAAATCAAGAGCGGTACGACGTGTGCAGAGCTAATATTGTGAGTAGTGTTATAAGTAGCATTTCAAACAACGACTGCGCTGATTGGCCTCAGAATAATGTAACGTATACTTATAAGAACATATGAAAAAGTATTTAATGCCATTACAAGCAATGGCGGATAAAAAGTTGTTAGGAATTGAACAGTATACACATTCTTACTTTCCTCAAATAAAATATTCATTATTTGTGTCTCGAAGTTTATTATGGTGTGCAAAGCTACCATTAGTTGTTGAGAACTTTAAAAATTCGTAGCAAGGCACAACCTGTTGATCCATTAAAGATTAAAATAGAAAGGAGTGTTAAATTAATGCCATTCAGTTCGGAATCTTGTCATTTCCGATGGTAATTAACGAAGATTGAGTTGGTACCGCGCAAACGGCGAGATGAGCAGTGGTCAAGTGTGGGATCACTTGGTTCCCACCAACACATGTGAAAAGAAGTCTGCATGAAAAAAATCTAAGCCAAAGCTCTTCATATCGCGATTAATGTTTCCTGCAAATGGAACCCCACAGTAAAAATAGAAACGCGGTAGTTACCTTGCCAAGTTATTGATGTACGTCATAAGCAACATGGACTGTGGCCACATCGGCGTTCACCAAAATTGACCAAATCGAGGCATATGTTGCTCATTAATGTTTTAAGTATCAAAACAATAAAAGAATGGTGCACTTGATCCCATTTATACAAAATTAAATTAGAAGTGTAATTTTAAAAATATATAATAGTGACTTTTGAGACGAGAAAATTTGACTATACTAGACGTTCGAGCATGTATTTTAGTAAAATGTTTTGACTATGGTTTGGACCAGTCTTGTGTGCGAAGAGACTAATTTTGGAACATCGAGGAACAAAACATAAGCTAAAAATGGCCACAATTTATGCCTACTACAAGTGGCGTTGGCCTACAAGTGGCGTGGAGAGTTGTGCTGTATTTATGATAACTTGTTGAGCAATGGAAATTTTCTAGAGGCGTATTGCGCAAATTATAGAACTTCATTGTTTTTGAAAAGTATGAATAGCGACAACCACTGAGTAATTTTTTGAGATACATGCAGTGCAGTCATGTCTCGACACGAATCGCCAATCCAAGTTTTAATTCAAATGGTTAGTTGGTTAGGATGTGGTCAGCGTTAGAACTACAAAGCTACTTGCCATACAGATCGTCATCAAACCCAACCAGGGTCGAAACTCGTAAATTGATTGATAGACTCGAACACGCAAAGTGCGATGACTAAATTAGAATCTTGATTTTAATCAAGACTATATACACAGTTTTATTTTTAGAAGACGCACCTGTGCTGCATCACATGAAGTAGTGTTGAAATTTTATCAGAACACGAAGTTTCTTTTCAGGCGCGTCAACGAAATAACATCGAATCATATTCTTAATATGCAGCTAAATATTATTTTATCTCAAATTAATATCATTTATAGATAAAGTAGAAACTCAAGTTTGTTTGCACGAAATCACGCGACTAAATACAAGCATAAAATGCAAAACACATTAGGAAGAACGACAGCGTTCAAAGATGTAGCGAAAAAATTGATTCAGTTGAGGGATTTGTTTTGTTAAGAATTATGATAGTAGACATTAATAGATGTACTGCTGCCAAGTGCCGGTCAAAACAAAACTATAAAATATGTTCATAGTTGTATGCTATGATCCCGCAGGCGTAGTTGACTTCGTAAATTTCAGACATGCTTATCTAGTTTTTCCCTTTATCAAGGCATTAATCTATATGACTAAGTAAATGTATTCGTAATGGCGTTTGAAGAGTAAAACATGACCGGTAATATTGATACAATGCGTGACATACATTGTTTCCTATCGTATTTGGGAGTAAATTACCACGATCACAAAGTCCATTGTTTTATAATTAAGATCATAACCTGTGTCACAAGGCAATGGACAACCTTGCCTCCATGTGTTTCAAGCTTTTTTTCCCACGATTGACATTATTTTTACACCTGTAAACAAGTAATTTGAAAATTTCAGGCGGCGAAAGATATTCAAAAAGTAAACAGTCCAACTAGGAAAATTTTCGTCTGGAATTTTTACTAACAATTTGTTTTTGCCAGTCTTTTCTTGACAAAGTCCAAGAGAAGATGCATAAGTGTTCTCTGTTTATTTCATAGATTTGAATAGACGGAAACAAATATTTTTTCTTCGAATATTAGCGACAGGTGTATTGGCAACCCTTAAGAATGAAATTTATATTTGATCGATAATTCTGTAAACAGCTATCTTCCTGCAGAAATTATTTTGACTGTAAAGAGTTATTTTTGGAGCCAATTGTTTAACCGCCATGTACATCACGTTACTGAAAACAAGGAATTGCTTTCAAGCGTAAAGGGGAACTGAATTAAAAATAGAATTAGCTATTTTTGTTCTGAATTTTATAATCTAGTTGATATCCTAGTGGGCTGGTGCCAAGCAGTCTGTTTCTCGATTGTTATTATGGCCAATAACTACACGGAGCTTTAAAGACACTACTACATTTTTGGTTGTTTTTTTCTTTAATATTATTGCTTGGCTCACGACTGATACTGCAGAAAAGAAAAGAAAAAAAGAGAAAAATTGTGACTTCCTTAAAAGTGACTTCATTTAAGTTTCCGGAACTTCGTCAATCCCATTTTTGCTTAGATTGTCTGATGTTTATTTACCCTTATCGTCTGATATATATTCTGACAAATTGCCATTGAAATACCAAAGAACCGCTACATACATTTTCCCATCTAACCTCGAAAATCCGTTTTTAATTTTATCCTACACGCAAAAAGAGGAGACCAAACTATATGGAAATATTTAACGCCTGTCCTTGGCAAAGAAATATAAAAACATTGCGCCAGAACAAAAGGCTACGCCACAGAAACGAAATTTCGCACTGTCTTGCGTTAATTATGCTCATTCTATCCCCTAATTCAGCTAGTTTTTGACGCGAGTGCGTCGTCAGATGCTGCCAGAAACGTCCTATAAGTATGATATTTATTTAACTCTTCAAAACCGCAAAGCCTTATTTTCAAATGCGTGACGACGGTGACAAATTTCTGTAATCATATATACCTATTAAGTTGCCAACTGCTAAAGATTTCTAAACCTCATTATGGTAAATCCGGATCAGACTTTCTTGCATGAAGTAACAAGGCGCGAATCAAGAATAACAGCTTAAGATGAGCAAATCCTACGCGTATAATAATATTAAATACGAGTATTACTTCAATTCAATTAGGGAGGTTTGGACACACATGCAGCAGAAAGATCATAATATTGGTAGCCTAGCTGTCATAGAAAAACTATGGCGTAAAACCACAGAATTATGCACGCCACTGCCTTTACATATGATGGTGTTTCCATACAAGGAAATTGTTTATCCAATTTGAGTGAGTCAATCAACTACATACATTCCGAGAGTGGTCGAGGATTCATTGGACGTAAGCCAAAATCTCCAACCCTCCTCCCACCCTCTCGGCACCCTGAAATATTCGGGAAAGCTTCAACCATATTACCGCTGTACAACTTAAAGTATCTCTGTATAGAAAACCATTGTCTTAGAATGGTAAATCTACACGGCGTTCCAGCGCCGATTAGGGTTAATGCAATTTACACGAAATGCGTCAATTCCCCTTGGCCTTGGGTAATTCGACCTTCATGTAACTAAAAGGTGCACAACTGATTGTTAAGTCCTGTTCAACCTAATTTTCGGGATTAGAATAATTATTTTTCTAAATATTTTTCTAATATAGACGTGCTAATGAGCATGCTGGCCATTTTTACTTCTTATTTTAGTCCAAGTTTCTCGTTTCTCAAAATACCAGTTTACCTCCAATGAAAGCAAACCAAACATCAACACGCGTGTATTTCACGTTCACGCGTATCCACTACAAGATGTACTTTGTGTTTGTTTATAGGCATTGTGTGACACTCTGGATTTTCATAAACAACTTTTTAATGGGTCTAAACCGTGCAGAGTTACCCAGTTCGCTTACCCGGTTTGGTTCTCCGAAACCGGTCTGAACAGTACTAGTTTAATTCTTTTAGCACCATAATACGTATTTGTTAATGCCATACATTAGTTTAATACTATATTTCTTACTGTAAAAAACTATATCGCCTACGGTAAAGATTAAAACAGTGCTACCGTAGTCTTCCGGATCAGTAGTATATTGCATACAATTTCAGTATAAAATACTGACTGTAAACGCATCCTGGGGCCTCATAACTCGGTTTCTGAATCAATCACTACAGCGTAATATTGACCGTTACGTATTTTGAATTACATCTTTTTTTAGTCGGCATGAGTGTTCAGGTAGTAAAAAACTTGAAGATTTAATACTATAGACTAATTTTTGAACTTCATAATATTCTTAGAAATCAATTAAGCTTATAATTCCAATATTCTGCTGCCCTTATCGTGATGTACACTGGCAGTAATGTCCTTTATTTATAAATACGTTTGTACATTGTACGATGATCTTGTAATCTGGAAAGGTATTTGCCTGTTTTTTTTCAGTAGATTGATTTATTATCAATTGGCACATACTTTTCTATGACGCAGGTTGGCTTATATTGTCTTTCCTGCTGTCGAGCGTCTTGATAAAGCACTTGTGTCGTGTTGATAAAACATGTACATATAGCAGACAAAATGCAACCAATACCGCGTTATACTCATTAATCGGCATGAGAAACTTCATTCTGCGGCTCTCAAAGTGTTAACAAACTTAACGAATTTGTTGATCTTAAGTTTTTTTCCTGCCAAATGCCTGCACACAGCCGATCTTTGACTTTAATAGTGAGATGCACAATAATTCTGCGTCCGAACGAAACACTGATAACATATTTTGACTACCTCACATAACCAACGTTAGTCAAAAACTTCCCTAAATAGATTTTTATCCATCAATGTCAAGGCTATAATGTGATAAGAACTTTTCAGATTTCAAAAACTTTTATACATGCATGATACCAGCTTTGAAAACTGTGCCTTTTTTGTGAAAACCGAGACTTCGCGTAATAAAATAGATTTTGATGAAGTTGAAAAAAGCATTCATCGCCAAAGCTGGAAAGAGTATCACTAAATTAGTAGAACTGCAAAATTTCGTTATAAATGTTGTGAAATGCGGAAAGTACAGCAACACGACGTTTGCAAAATTTGTATGTATTGTATTACGCGGTCGAAATTCGTACTCTTTTTTTTCCAGAAAGATGGCAATTACAGCCCCGTCACAAAAATATACAAAATTTTTGCGAACTTCGCACGGCTAAATTTTTCACACTCTGCAGCATTTTGCAGTCAAAGTTAGCTGTGTTTTTAATCATGTGATGCTCTTTCTACGCGTGGTAATTGTTTTGTCCGGATCAACTGAGTTAGTTTTTTATGCAGTCAGCAGAGGGTCCAAATTCGCGTCTTGTAAGTCCTTCTAAAACCCGTTTACAGTAAATTGCTCATGCAATGCAAAGTAGAAAAATCTTGCAATATGATTTGCTCAAGAATTGATTCACTATGAATTATTTAGTGAGCCAGATAGCTAGCCAGGACTATTTTTGCTTCGCTTTGCCGAACGATGTAGTTTAGTGGAAACCAGGCTTAATTACGTAGGTTCGATTAACAGCACTTGTCGAATGCTACACCGCATTACACTGAATCATGATTAGGCTAAAATTGACTTTCAAATATTGCGTTTACGTGGCAAAGCATTGTATCGCGCAGTTTCTGCTTAATTACATTAAATTCATGACAAGCAATAAACGGTATACTAAATCACACTGACGGAGGTATTCAGTCTTTGAGTGTCTTTTTGAGTCCTCAGTACTTTTAATTTTACAAGGAATATACCATTTTTTGTCAAAATTATTTTAGTCAAATTAGTTAATGTGTTACAGGAAATCCATCTCAGGCAAAATACTGTGGTAGACTATTGTACTATGAACAGGGTGTTTCATTCAGCCAATTACCACGCTTTTGCTTCGGAATAATGCTTTCAAGGACACTTTGGTCGCCAATATTTTTGTAATATCTGGATTATAGATTGACCCATTGAAGGCTTAGAGAAATCTTCAAACATGCTTTGGGCCCAAACTTGATTCAGACAGTAAAAGTTATTTACAAAACAAAACGCGAGAGACGAGTTTATCTGTCGTCAATCCTCAGAGAACAATAAGTTCTATTGACTTGAATGGACCAAGTAAGTGGCTTTCTGCCATAGGTCACTTGTTCAGTTCAATGAATAATCTCTACGAGGCGACGCCCTCTTTTGTTCAATTTAGTTCTTTCAATCTCCGCCGTTTTTGGAGAAAGAAGTACTCCACTTGAGTAAAATGAACGGCATTTTGTGGCCGGAGCTTTGGGAGAAAGATCATAACATCGTTTTTTTTTGGAAAAACTGATTTTGTGCAGCTTCATTGCGTTAAATAATGAGTGTAACCAGCAAGAGACAAAACATGATTGTGTGTGTGGATGAAGATTTTTGTTATTTCGCGTTTTGAATTATTTAAATTGTTGCCACGGATCGGCGATGCTATTTTTAGTGTAGTTATCGATCAGCGAAAATTAATTGCGAATCAAGTAATTAGCTAAAAGAAAACGAAGTCTGCCTATCGCTTACAGCCATTTACTCTCTTTTCACGGAAATCGATCTGCTGCTGCGGCGCTATCAACGATCGTACGAATAACAGGCTTTTAACAAAAAATTCTGGCCTTTTTCTCTTTGGTTGCGGAATGAAATAATCTGCTATTTTATCAGTGAACAGATATAAAAAGCTAAGAGCGCCGCGATGAAGCATCAAGCACCGGCAGCATCGTGCTGCGACTTGTGATCAAATACCGGTAGGAGAGCCCTATGCATGCTGGGAGACACAAGCCTCGCCCGATAATCGAGTTTCCTTGCGACACCCTGCGCTACGTGTCGCCACCAAGTCTAGCACATTTACTTACGATTTATAATCTGGCTTTTTGTCCCGCGATTCAACAACAGGAAATCTATGACGTCACTATACCATTAGATGATATGGTTATCATAGTTGAACAACAGGATGCTAGGGCAGAGCTAAATGTTCGTATTTTATAGAAAGGTGCGAAAGGTGTTTGTATTCAGCCTCGCAAACGCAAACAAGTTCTCCTTGATAAGTTTTTTGACGACTTCAGCTGGTCTTGTGAGCGAAGTTTGACGACCGTATACAACGCAAGCTACTCTGCTAAAAGCAGGCCTGCTTAGCTTTTGAACAATCCTTCTTGTCATGAAAAGGGATTTTTTAATTTTCGTCGTACTTACGAGCCAATAAAATTTGTCAAGGAAAAATTGCTCGCCTCTTTGCGGCTTTATAAGAGTTTTTTTAAAGTAATTAGGGTCTACAATAGAGAGAAAGTGTCCCTATGTTTATCAGAGCAGCTCCTGTTGCGGGATGTGGGACACCGCACGGAACATTCCGCCCAGTGGAAAATGGGCTTTAAGAGATTTAGTAGTAGACCTCTTACAAAATGTCTTTTCAAGTACGCTGACAGTATTACAATACGCCAAGGCCTTTTTAAACGGTTATAACGCGCACGCGTAACAATATTGATCCAAAAGTGTTGGATTGATCTCTTTATACACAGGGTTCAAATAAATTGTACATATTATTTGTGTTTTAACATTTAAACTAATATAGTGTGCAAGTATGCTTCATGCTTTTTAAAAATTCACTGACATAAACAAGATAAATGGCTTCTATTCAATTCTCTCAGAGAAATGGAGCTAAAGTTTCTCAAGTTCATCAAAATAATTCAATATGATACTATATATCGCTGGGAAATAAATATATGTCCACCGTATTCATTGTTTTTACACACGTGAATATTTTCAAAAAAAAATGCTAGTCATCTTCGGTGTTATCGTATATGTATAAAAATGACTTAGTGCTGTCGAGAATGGAACATTCTTCCACCTATAGTAAACTTTAATTCAACTTGTGTGGTAAGTCATTAGGAAGAGAAATTATTTTATTGTGTCAGCGCCTCTTATCGTGTCTGTTCAGATCTACTCAGTAATAACAATCTAGCAAAGTAGTCGAAATTTTTCAGTTGCCGAAACGGTGAATCGGTAATTAGTGCGATTTAAAGTCAGAATTTTCAAATAGTAAAACATTTGAGATTAGCCAACGACATCGCTCAATTCGTGCCGGGATGTTTGCTGTTTTAACAAACTCGAACTTGTTATATCGATCGACATTGTACCAAGTGTACATTGTCAAGTAAACACATTAAACCTAAACACTTATATAGTCCTATTCTACGCAGTATAATACCATCTTGGTATTCTATTAATTCAGAATTCAAAACAATATCAATTCTTTACGACATTATTATTAGTTGTAGTGCGAAACTGGTAGTAGCTGAATGAAGACTCTTAAAATAGTAATAACAGCCTGTATGCAAAACATTGCCCGAGACTACTTCGAAGAATTATCCTAAGTGGAAACTACAATATATCTTCACATCAGAGTGCTCATCATTCATTGCAAACCAGAGCGCGAGCAGGTGGACTGGACAATTAATCCACTGGGATCGTTAAAATTAAGACGTGTGGTTTTGGAAAAGCTCATGGCATTGATCGGGACATTATAAATCATTACAATAGCTGGAGGGGACTTGTAGTTTTCATCCGCAACTAGTTGAAATGTAAAAGGTGCGGGTTATTGACGTGTTTTCCGGAATGCGCTGAAAGATATGTAAAAGCATGCATGCTCTGGACAGTCACATACACCGAAAAATGACTTGAATGCTATACTGCGCTAACTCTGTAGAAGATACTGGAAAAAAAGCCCCAAACCTAGATTTCAGTGTGATAAGGCTCGTGCACTCGTTCGATTGTATAAGTTTTTTTTTCTTTTCTGAGCGCGGAGGAATTTTTCTGATGGCGAGTAAAATCGTGTGGCGTTTGCCGGATTGAAACAGTCTGGCGTTAAAAGCTAGCTAAAGGGCAATGATAAAGTGGACGTTGTAATATAAAGTGTTACATGTACGCAAACAGCTCATATGCAGTATATGTATGTACACCTGGGATGTAACGTAGCAATTAAGTAGATACAGTATGATCTCCTGGAGCCATTAATCTGCTTGTTTCTTCATGGTGTAATTTAGTGAAAACATTGCTGGTGATTTTATTATCCATACAATTGGATTAAGTCGAGTAATTGTTTTCAAGAGGAATTTAATGCGCCTTTGTTTTAGCCGTACAACTAGAGTTTTGTTTAATGCAATCAACAGTGGAAATGTATTCTTCAAAGGAGTATATAATCGATTTATTCTCATCAAATTTCCCTGGCTTTACTTCGATTATTTCCATTTTAAGCTAAAGGTCGAAAAAATGTAATTCTTAATTAATAGATTGACCTTGACCGACTTGATGCAATGTGAATTCACGTTCTACCGAGTTCAAATTCCATCAAAAAATGACTACCTACCATTCATAATATGCGTGTTATGCAACAGATGTTGAACTAGTTACCTCACGAGCAAACCAATGTGTTCTCCAATTTTTCCACGTCTGAGAAATTGAGACAGTATTCAATTAGAAAGTTGTCAAATGACTTAGGCTGGTAATTCGAGTGATTTGTCCACGCTTATGGTATACAAACCAAACTGGGAGAAATAAAATTAGATACAGCCTGAAGTGTTTGCAAAATCCCGAACTTCGTAATTGTGTATGGCAATTTACTCTACGTGAAATTACGACAAAAATTATGAGTGATGACGATCTGCTGGTGGAATGTGATTGCGTAAGACAGCTGTTGTCTCTAAGAAAGTTCTGGACAGAGTATTGAAACAACGCTCAAAAAAACCTTTTTGTCGGACATCTGCAAGGCAATTCTGTTAGCGCTTGCAATTGTTTAAAAAATTCAGTGGTCTGGACAACGTTAACATGACCTTAAAAGCTTATTGACATTAAGTTATTTACGTTTCGAACTTTTCCGGTTTGCGCTAAAAATCAAGTCGCGCTTAATCCGCTTTGGCTCCAAATATGTGTTCTTGTTCGTTGTTTCTGCAGTTAACTGCAGCGCAATTGCTGACATGCCGTTATAACATTATTATTGCCGTATTTCCAAAACATTAATTCTATTTCAAGGGTAATGAATAAATGCGCATTTATATAAAGTTTGTAAACGTTTTTCACTTGATAATTCATTACGTAGTCTTCACTGCGCTTGTATAAGAAACTGCGTTAATTCATCCGCAGAAGTTTAAAGAGATCCTGCGAACTGTACTTTTTAATTGATTTTATTAACCAGTCACCTCGGCCAACACGAATTACGCAGACGTAATCGCGCAAAAGAGTAATTCGTACCTTCTTCATGTTAGCGCCTCGACTGCTATGAAAACAAAAGAACCTAATCGAAAATTCTGCGGAAAATAAAAAGAAAACGCCAAATATGCACAGTTCGCGTAAAAAAGTAATAATAATTTATGCCTATAACGTATTCCTAGCATGCGTGCTTTAAATGAGCAGAACACATGTAACCTGTCAGCAACTGCTCGACCCTTCTCTCACTGGACTACCTTTTATGAACTTAACACCCTATTAAAGGATTTACCCTGCTGTCGTTCAGACCGCCTTTACTCGATACATTTATTGCATACTTGGTGCGGTGGGGCACAAAAACGGCAAATAAAAGTAGAGAGTATTGTTTCTTACCAATTTCGGTCAAATCATGTTTGGTTTTCAAATTTACATTTTGCAGTGTTGATTGATGCGTTCACAATGGTTGCATATACAATAGCTTAAATGATGCTGTGCAAATTGACGAGGCAAAAATGTATCCAGGTGTTTTATTTATAGTACACAAAACTTTCACTTCTCTGGTTTAGCATGCACGTTTTCACCAGTGCGAATTTTTTACTCATTGACATTTTATTTAGCAATCGCAATATGCAGTTGGACACGTTTTATATGAGTACATTTTCATTATACAATCATTTTTGCTTTTTTCTTTCTTTCTTTCTGTCCTTCTGGCTCAACAATAGATCATTCCACAATGATTTTTTAAAACAAAATTTGCATATCCACACTATTTGACAGGCCCACGGCTAAAGTGAAAACATTTTGTAATAGGCTGTTTGGTTTTACTAGAGTTTGTAACTAATAATTACTAATTCTTTTAAAACTTTCTTTTATGGGACTATTGCGTTTCATTGTTATGATTACCATAATATAATCTCTTCATAGCTTTGTAGGTAGCTAGGTAGCTAATGACCCTCTTGTTAGAAATGAAAAGGGCTATATGATTTGGGGCACTAACTAGAAAGTTTGGGTAAAGGCAATTGTGCACCAAAAAGCAAAAGACACTTTCTGTCGGTTTTGAATCATAGTTTTTATTTAGCTTCATAGGTAGATAGGTAATGATCTTCTTGTTAGAGATAAGTAGGGCTATATGATTGGGGACACTAACTAGAGAGTTTGGAAGAGTTTTTCCTACATTGATGTTAAGGCAATTGTGTACCAGAAAGCAAAGCACACTTAATGTCGGTTTTGAATCATATTTTTTATTTTTGTTGCAGAGATCTCAGTAAAAACCGTCTTACGTTCCTGCCAGATCCAAACGTTACATTTTTGCATCTGACGCAGTTGTAAGTAAAACGTACCTGAATTTACTTCGGAAGGATTTTTTGAGTCTGATGTAAATACTAGTGACTACCACTTCACGAGACAATTGAACTCGTAACCCAACGGATTCTATGCAGTTTTGCATGCATGTTTAGCAACAGATAAGGTGGAACTGCAAATGAACTCATGAAACAATTGCACTCCCCTGAAATGCCACTGTGTGAAGCGTAAAAGATATGTTTTGGAAAACAGTATATTGTTTAAATAACCATAAGTTGTACAGTACGCTTAAGTATCCTGCAGGTCTAATTTTTATTTCAAGTATGATAAAATTTAATCTTCTTTGACAAGAGCTGGTACAAGTATATAAGATCTTTAAGTATCCAACCAACTTTTCTTTTCATTTTCTCTAGGAACTTGAATGACAACAAGTTCACTGAAGTGCCAAAGATAGCGCTGTCGAGAATGATAAATTTGAAAGATTTGTAAGTTGAATGACTCACACATCCTGCAATTCTAAGGCAATCAAAATGCGATGCATTTCATCTTTCGTACTTCTAAATAATTGCAAAACATACCTACTTTACCAGAGTGTGTTCGTCAAAAGGGACACGTAGAAAGTTATCCTAGTGCATCCCTCAGTTATCCAAAACAATATTGTTTAACCCATCGTTTAACTTCATCCTTTAATTAACTTTCCACCACAAAGTTGCTATGTTATAGCAAATCATTTTTATTTTACTTCATGCAATACTCCTAATCAGGCGATTCTACTCAGGAAAGACATAAAGAAACTTGCAATTGATAAACATTGTTATTTTCAGGTTTTTAAATCACAACTGCATAAAAAAAATTGACAGCTCGTGGGAACAAAAGAATTTGGAAATGCTGTAAGTAGTAGATAAGCGACAAGAGTGAAATTGTCAATACACGAGAAAGCAATGTATGAAACGAGTGATTTCCATCAAGTATCAAGACAGTATCTCGTGACCGAATCTCTATTTGTGATTGGTTGAATTACGCATGGATTATTGATAAATTTGAGATTAGAACAATTAGAAGCTCAGCCTTCTACGCAGACGCTTTTGTCTTATGATTCTTTTTCTACTCGTACAATGATAACATAATGATAACACATCATGGCATGAAAATGAATTACTATGTGTTTTGTAAATGCGCTGAAGATTAAAAACGGATTAAAAAAGAAATGCCTGTGTGCTGTTCTCTGTCTAGTCGATCACACTTACTAACTAGAAATAACCAGAAATGAAAATAATATTTCTTGTTTGTGTTTTTCAATGTAGGGAGTTGGATAACAATAAGATTACAGAGGTTCCTCGTTTTGCACCAACTACAATATCCAGACTAAAAATATTGTAAGTTGGTATACAAATGCATGTTTTATTCGATGAGTTCACAAGATGCAGGATTTATATTTTAACACAATTAGGGAGATTTTTTAATAAGCTGTGATTTCCATTGAAACGTCTTGATTGGTCAAAACGTTTTTGATTGTTATTATATCACAAGTAGAAAAATAATAGTTTCACATTTTTATATTTGTTCCTCAAATCATAAAAATGTTGTTCTTCGTACACGTGTTCGTATAAACATAAAGAAAAACATAGCACGTAGACTTCATGTTTAGCTCCCAATGAGTTCATTTGCATCTACTGATTATATTTGCATGAAAAAGTTATACAGGAATATCTTGTAGGCGCATTCTAGTTAGTCTCCACGGGTGTTAAAACTATTTTGTGTTGCAGATCTTTTCGAAATAACAAGATAAAAAAGATCCCAGAAAATGTATTTGAAAATTCGACTCTGCTAAACGATCTGTAAGTGTTAGCTGTGCAAATGTCTTGGCTAGAATTTCTGCAAATTATCTACTAACAAAGGACACTTTAATTCGGCTTTACTTTGAATGTTGCCACTAATGTTCAATATTTTGCATTTTAATATTAACACAACGGTCGCAAACAAGCAAAGAGGAGAAGCGAAAACATGATTACCTGAGGGGAAACACAGTTTAAATATTTCTAATATATTTTTTAGCATTTTTTTCAATAATGAGTTGGAAGACATACATCCGAACTTTATGGGAAAAAATACAAAAAGTTTGAAAAAGCTGTGAGTATCAACTGGGAGTATTTAGAGGACTGTATAACTGGACAGCCATGCTACATACTATTTAATTTTTATTTTGCACTTTTACCTGATGATAAATTGTTATTTTACAATACGTGAGATTTCAAGCTTTGTTATGGACATAATGATCACTACTATTATTTATTGATTAAAGCTAAATTATTTACCATAGTTATTCTATTGTGCAGTGATGTCCTCAATAGAAATTGAATTATTAAATCCTGATTCTCAATTTATCACTTGTTCATTTTTTCAGAGATTTATCTCAAAACAGAAAGTTGGCTATCATTCCATTTGATGGTATTAGAAAGTTGAAGAATTTACAACTCCTGTAAGTCAACCGAGACTGTTCGATCAAACATATTAGTTTGCGAGCACTTCTGTTATTCAAATGGTTACTTCATTCAAACGCGGATTCATGTCATTTTTTGATTCACAGCATACATCACATGCACAGCTGATCAACGTATTCGAGTGTCATGTATATGCAAACATATAGCTATCTTTCTTTTTTTAGACGTATTTCAGACACTAATATATCAGAAATACCAGATTTTGCATTTAAAGGCCTTAAATACTTGAAATTTATGTAAGTGACTTCACTCGCATGCAATATAATCAAATTTTTCTCGTTATGGAATATCAAATATCTGTTTTTATTGCTATCTTTTCATGCAAATCCAAACTAACTGTGCGCGTTATTTTAGAGACGTTGAGATGAACCATCATCTCCCCGGAAAAGTGAAAATCGGATCAAAAGCATTCGTGTTCTTGCCTAGGCTTAAAACACTGTAAGTAATGTTTCACGTATCAAATATTTCCTTGATAAAGAACCCTTTTTGAAAATACAAGCGTCTTGTTCTGACGGTGATACTTGTTAAAAGGTTTTCTCCATTAAGCCGCACAAGTGTGCTTTTCTAAAATCGCTGATACATATTCATAGTTACTTTAATATTAAAAGTTGCTTTTTTAGACAACAAGTTGACATTTTACGTTGTCATTAAGCAAATTAAGATAACAAACATAATTTAGTCTACTTTTCTTTTCAGTGCATTGACCGGTTTTGGAATGAAGCATTTTCCTAATCTTACAGGAGTGCATTCATTAGAAAATCTGTAAGTTTGATAATAGGAATACCAAGAAATAGAGTGCCATTGGTTTATATTAGCCCTCGGGTCTTGATGCCAAGGGCTTCAATTCACTAGAAATATTCCTACTTAGCTCATTCATCGTTTTAAATTTTTGGCATATCGCTTTTATCTTAAGTGACCTCCTCCAGTTTTTTATGATTGCTATGAATAAATAAATAAATGAATAAATAAATAAACGATCAAAGGAAGGAAAAAGTCGGATAAATTATAAATCATAGCATAAAATTCGTGCAGCACCTATTCTGAATGAATGCAATAATCGCCTTCTTTCGGAATACCCAATATATTTTCACCACTAAAAGTTCAATTGTGGCAACTTTCCAATGCTTACTTTTTTTATTTACTCTGCCAGTTTATTTTAGGTTTACCAAAGCATTTTCACTGAATTTTCTTAT
The DNA here is from genome assembly GCA_025400095.1 of Phenganax marumi. Classification (NCBI taxonomy): domain Eukaryota; kingdom Metazoa; phylum Cnidaria; class Anthozoa; order Malacalcyonacea; family Clavulariidae; genus Phenganax; species Phenganax marumi. Next base: position 15,289 of record JAODVM010135523.1, on the reverse strand, counting down.
TTTCAAAATTTAGTATCCTTCATGGAAATGAGATTGAAAGTGTACCTGAAAACATTTGCAGTATCCTGCCTAACTTGGAAGATTTGTAAGGACAACTTCAAACTAATTTAGATAAAATAATGCGGCACAGCTACTTTCTTCCCACGATATTTACATTCTTTTTTTGTTTAATAATGTCAATACACGTATGGTGTATTTTCTACTATTAACCATAGAAATATTTCACAATTGTTTAGGAATTTAGTGTCAAACAAGTTGCAAAAATTGCCAAGACTGTCGAACTGTACTCAGCTGATGATACTGTAAGTACACTGATTTTTTACACCATATGTAACAAAGTTAAACTTTACGTATGCAGTCGGCGACGTCGTCGTGAAAACGAAGCAAGCATAACAATGAAACAAAAGGCATACATTTATATTGTTATATACTGTTATATTACATGCTATAGTAAATTTTTCATTTTATCATAATTTTATCATAATTTTTCATTTTATCATATTTTTCATTATATCATAAATTATACATCTGAATACATTAACACATTATCATAACAGCATTGAGTGACAATTAACCATAGTAGCAAATGAACTTTGATGATAAAACGTTATTTTAGCAATTTATCAAAATCTGCTTTAGCTAGGTATTAATTCATTACTGCTTTGCCCTTCATTGAGATAAGATGTAAAACAAGTCTTGACTATTAAACAAAGAAAACGAGTTATTTATTTGGCGTAGCTTCCAGATAATGACTAGTTTTAATGGCGTTAAGTGTTCGATTACTACATGTCATTAGGTAATGTTGTTCATTCCCAATCTCATGTAGGAGGTTGGTACAAGGAGGCATTTCATTTAATAGTGCCGTTGGTTGGAACGTTGAAAATCCAGACATTCATTAAAATAAAATTTTTAATTTTAGGAAAGTCGATTACAACCAGATCAGAAGCTTCGGAGACTCACTACATGGAGTAGAATCACTTTTGGACATGTAAGTCAATAATATACTACTATGTAAGAGGTTGGAGTGTCTATACCAGTATAAGGAGCGGACGAATTCATATATTGATATGATTCATTGGATTGAATTGCTTTTATCAACGTCGGAGGTTCTGCCTGTTACATAGTATTTAAGACTTGTAAATGAAATTGTAATACATCCGTTAGATACGCAATTTTATCTCGCGATGTTGAATGTTTCTGCTATGTCTATGTAGAACTGCGCAGTACAATAAGATTGAAAAAATTGAAGAAGATGATTTCAAAGGATTGTCTCAACTCGATACCTTGTAAGTAAACTTTATGTTCACGGGAAAAGAGCCATATTAACCATACTGTAGATAGTGTGAATTCGTGAAATAGATCCTGACAAAAACCGTGGCATACATAATTTTCACTTTCATTATATTTTCACTGTATCGACGTTAGCGACCATGATATCTTCTGTACGAATTTAACCGCGTATTTACCTTGACAACCCAGACCTGTAAAATACGTTTGTTGACGGTTAAAATTTTCATAGTGTATTGAATGTAGCTTTTCCTCTAGAAAGGACCTAGGCGAATGAATGTCCGAAGTCTCTTAATTATTACAGCTATCTTTCCAAGGCAGTTTTAAAAATATTGTATGCGACTTTCTTGATGACATATACTGAGTTATTTTACTGTTGTTTTTTGCTACAGGAACCTTGACGACAATCAAATCTCAAAAATTCATGAAAATGCTTTCTCCCATTTCCAAAATTTAAAATCTATGTAAGTACTGCAATACTGTATCGCATGATAAGCATTAAAATTGTCAGGGGGGAAAGTAACTTATTTTTCCGAGATTTCAGCTCTCATTGATTTGAAAATGTGGAGTTTTGGATTTTTATTGTCACTTTTTAAACTATAGTTTGGTCACAGCTTAGAGACAATACAGATATATTCGACTGCCCCAAAATAGTGTCAGTGAACTTTCATGGCGCCCCCCCCCGAATACACGATTTTCGAAATGGCGCCCGGGGGTGATGGTCTCTGTTTAGGACACTTGCTAGGATATAGCGGCACACAAAAGGACATGCGCCTAAATCGGAGGCTTCAAGCCTAAGTCCAATATCTGTATTGTTTCTAATCTGTAGTTTGGTTCAATTTGAAGACGTGAATTCGTTCATTTTTCTAGAAATCTAGCGTGGAACAATTTTCCTAATCTTCCGACCCGGGGACTCAGCACGATTACATTTTTGTCCATCAAAGGAAATTCAAAGCTTACCCAATTTCCTTCACCAAGACACTTTCCAAACATCAAAGAGTTGAAGCTTTACTATCCATATCATTGCTGTTCTTTTTTGAAGAAAGCTAAAGCGGAACCAAATTTTTTAAATCAGTCTCATGTAAGCACTTGTATTCTTCAACTGACTTCTTTGCATAACAAAACAAAAGATAGCGCTTTATCGATTTTACCATGATTCCTTGCGTGGATAATTTTCTGCGTGACAGCAGACAGCAACGTTGTCAAGCGAAAACTTGGAATCCTATTCGTGCAAACCATTGGTGCAAACAGTTTTTAATTGTTACTTGTCTATTTTCGCAAAGAATTCTGGTAAAATCAACAACTTGCATGTGTTTTATAACAAATGTGCTGTTATAACATAATATAAGCACTATAATATAAGCATGAGTTTGTGGATACACCACGTATATTTATTAATGGTCTGTGCTGTTGTTTTCAACAGTTCTCATTCGATATATGTGCGGGTTCGAGTACTGTCGCCAGTGATATTTTTGACACCGCTCTCTTTCAATTTTACAGATTACTTTCGGTGAGACCTGGGAATGGTTAGATTATAACATTTCAGAACATCCATTTGATGATGAGATTTGGATACAAACAGACTCTGGAGAATACTCCACCTCAGAACCAACGGAAAAAGTCGTAGATGAAATCATTTGCACCCCAACACCCGACCCTTTCTTCCCGTGCGAAGATCTTATGGGAGACTGGGTACTAAGATGTGGAGTGTGGTTTGTGTTTGTGTTGGCGTTGTGTGGAAATGCGACGGTGATCATTGTAATACTTGCAAGTCATACCAAGATGGATGTATCACGTTTTTTGATCAGCAATTTAGCGTTCGCAGATCTGTTTATGGGCATCTACTTGGGTTTCCTAGCAGTTGTAGACATCTCAACTTTGGGAAATTTTAAAAATTACGGCGTTGAATGGCAGTCCAGTTCTGGCTGTCGAACAGCAGGCTTTCTTGCAATACTATCAAGTGAACTATCCGTGTTTACATTAACTGTGATCACATTGGAGCGCTACATTGCAATCAAGAATGCAATTCGTGTGAATCGCAAGCTGCAATTGAAAACTGCCATTGTTGTCATGGTCGTAGGATGGTTGTTTGCAATGATAACTGCAACATTACCTTTGCTCAAAGTTAACACTTACGAAAAATTCAGCGTGTGTTTGCCTTTCGAAATTAACGACACGAAATCCATCGTTTTTCTGGTGTTTCTACTTTGCCTCAATGCAGTAGCGTTTATTGTAATCCTTTTCTGCTATATCCTCATGTATTGCTCGATTCGTGGCTCCAACGCGTGGAACGCGAGTGATTTCCGCGTGGCCAAGAGGATGGCATTACTTGTATTCACTGACTTTGCTTGCTGGGCACCCATAGTGTTTTTCTCGCTGACTGCAGCTTTTGGGAATACTATCGTAAATCTCAGTCAAGCCAAAATATTTACAGTCTTCGTTTTCCCGCTGAACAGCTGCGCGAATCCATTCCTGTACGCCATATTCACTTCACATTTCAAGAAAGACCTTCTGGCAATTTGCAGAAGAGTCGAGGAGAAATACCCTTTCTTGAAAATGACGAAACAGCGAATTTCATTCAGTCGGCGAAGTTCTTACAGTGGAGCAATTTCCGAGAATCCGAACTTGTACGTTCGAGTTCGGAGGTGTTCTTTACCTGTGTTTTTGAAAGGATTTAATAATTCCGTGACAACTCACGGCAGAGGATCTGATTCCTCTAATTCCAATAAAAACGGTTTGGAGACGAACGGTTTCCATGAACAAACGGGACGAGAAACTTCGGTATGAATGTGCTATTGCATTGATATTCTGTACAGACAGATGCATGGCAGGATCTTCACTCAAAGACGATTGTTGATTATTCTCATCCATTCAGTTCTGAAGTTCATCCTGCGTTGGAGATTAAACTGAACCAATGCGCAGAAATATTTTTATTGTGATCTGTCATCTAGCTATGACCATTTAAAAGTTGGAACGTGTTCGATAAGCTAGTGCTCGTAACGTCGAGAAAACTTCTGAAAGCTTTGGGACACACGAGTATCCAACTGCAAGATTAGATAAATCCACAAGAATGATAGCCGATGAACATATATACGTACTGGATTTTCGTTGTGGCAGATTGCACGAAAGCATGATGTTCCCCACACGTTTCTACAAACGAGTTTTGAACGGAAGAAGAAAATCGACCAGAGGATCAACTCCGCGCTGGGAAAATAACTAAATTAATTAATTTATTATGTATAGTGTAAGATATTAAAAATGTTTCGTATGTCTATTAAACTTTTTCCATCAGTAAAAATACCTAACGTACATTCGAAAAAAGAACGGTTGGTAGTATACAATACTAATTCTATTCCAATGTTATTGTGATAATATATAAAGAGTTCTAAGTTGATTTTCTGTAATGTATATTAAAGATACGGAAAGCAAGGTCATGCAGTTTGGCAGTATACTTTATATAAAAAGTCTAAAAAGAAATCTTTATTAGTGTATTTTCGAGAAGTTTGTTTACCACAGTTGACATGACTAGTTCAGTGTTTAATGTAGACCATTGTGCCATATTTTTACTGACTCTGCTTTCAAGTTGATAGAATGAAACTATTCAACGAATGTATAATACTTTGTAAATAGTTTTTAATCAACAACCATTGCATGGTACATTTGCACTTCGTTCCAGATGTGTCGTACTGACTACATATACAAATTTTGTCCTTCTGATACATGCGTGGGATTGAGTCTAACTTTTTGATCATGTATACACACGTTCTGCTGAACTGGCTTGTTTTTGGAATTGCCGAGAAAAAACTGACGTGTCTCGATCTCTATTGTAGTTTTTTGTACATCGTTTACTTATCGAGTGCAACCTCTAGAATAGTTAAAGAATACAGAGGGAGTGTTCACTGCCTATGTTTTAAGTTTACAATTCTTTTCAGCTACGTCGTTGCATTGCCTTTCGAATACAGAATTCGAGTGTGACATGTAATGAAAATCACACCTGACCATACTAGAATGTATAATATACAAATTAATTTTCAATGTCATCAACAGACAACGTCTTCTGCCACTCGTCTATGGGTTTCAAATCACAAAAGAGATTCTTCGTATAAAAGGACTGCATTAAAAATAGTACCTGCAATATAAATATTTCATAGACCTTTCAAGTGCGATAGCTAAAACATAAATTAATATGAAGCCATTTTTCATTAGAAGCGAGACTTAAATGTTAATATTAATATTTAATTAATAGTTGACCTCATTGAATTGACGTTCAGAAATAAATGTTTTCATTTTAAAATTGAAATTCACCGCCGTCCATACCGTACATGGGCTTTTCTTACAAAGCCGACTTTGCGGTCCAATACTAAATCGCATAAATATAAATATATACGCTTTTCGCTTTAAAATTATGCGTTTAGATGTGCGAATTTATTAATACCTTATTGTTTCATTCTATTCGTTTTTTCGGCGAATAATTGATGGCGATACAGCTATTGATAAAATTTTGCTATTACGCTTTAATATTTCATCTTGCTAATTGTTTCTCTACATTAAATTGAAAGGCGACAATATTTTCTTAACATTTCAGGTAAAGATTACTCCTTAAATTGAAAAACAAATTCACGGCAAAATCCAAAGTCAATTTCTGCTTGGTCAAACAGGGGTTAGTGAATTTGCTGGACTGGAAATCAACGAACACTCTCTGATTTGACTGATCCAACTCTGTGTCAATCTAGAAGGTAAATATTGAGAATTATAATAAAAGCGACAATACTGGCTTAAACGTTGTGCATTCTTTGTCCAGGGATCTTTTAGTCCATAACAAATCCTATTCTCAATATCAGTCAGGTTGATTGATGAGGACATAAAGTTAAAATTGCAATCGCAAATGTTTGTAATGACGATTTTCTATGCAAAAAGCATTGTCGCGATTGGTAAAAATCTAATACTTGGAGTAGTAATCTGTGTTTGAAGTAGACTCAAGCCTTTTCGCGATTTATATTGAAGGAGGAGAGAAAATTGTCTCCTTTTGACGCCACGCGCGCAAGGGTTCATTCACGTTGCTCCTTGAGTCGTATATATACGTCATTCTAGACCGCAATATTTAACTCTGAATGCAATCAGAGATCGGCTAAAACATTAAGGTAATTCTTGCAATATACGTTGCAAAAACAAGATCAACACAGACCGTGAGAAAATCGTTCACTTAATCTCCATCCGAAGATAACTCTTAGGAAAAAAATTAATCTACTTTCCAAGCAAATTTTTTTAAGGGAATAATGTAGAGTAATTCCCGCGAATAAAACTTTGTTCAGAGTTATTTTCTCTGAATATAGTTGCATGCGGATGAGGCTATCAGAAACCGCGCAAATGTACAAAATGTATCCTCATAAACGTATAGAGAAAAAACGGGAGCAGCATTTGCCGAGACGGAAAGCCGCAAAAGTAGCGTCATATTGAGCTGAGTCATCAACGACTTGTGTTTATTTCCAACCAGAGCAGCTGTGGTCAATGTAATGATACAAACTGGATTTAAAGCCTCTTGCCATCGAACTGATGCAATAACGACGCAAATGGTATTTTAAGCGGTTTTGTTACAATTTAAACTTTTGAAAATGCGTAAATAGAATTAATGCAGCCTTTATCCGAACTGTGTTCATTTTAACTTGCGAATGATTGACAACAGCAGAAAATTCTTTTTAATCCATTTACTCTCTGTATTAAGAAGCAACTGGGGACTGAGTCATGAAACGCAGCTATTGTAGTTTTTATGTACAATTAATTTTCATTTCTTGTTCGCAATATTCTCCTTGATGAGGTTCACCATGTGTGAACAAAAATTAACGTCGGAGTATACAAGACTATACAATAAGATACAATGAAGACCGCGAATAATTTTGACTGAAACTTCTTTGGATTTAATACGGCGATGTTTACTGGGTGCCCTCTGTAGTAGACGTCATACATTGGACGTTTCCTCACGGCCATGACCTCTGTGAGTTCTGTGATGAAAGAATTAAAGATCTAATGACTGTAAAGAGACGTCTAATCAGTGTAAATAGTGTTGTGCGAACCCACGTGTGTCAGAAATGCACACAGGTAGCTAGCTACGATTTTTTGCGATCTTTGTCAGGTTTGCCAGATTCACGGAGTAAACAAGCCATACAAACTGACCTTATACTGCCAACAAGAAAACAAAAAAAAACAAAACAACAACAAAAGGCCAAAACAAGAAAAACAAAGGGGCCATTGTATACAGAGTTTGGCTAATTTATTCACCAAATCTGGCAACCCTGATCTCTATGCGTCCTTGACTTTGGAGTGCCTTATTGGTCGTCAGACACCGATGACGTTGCACAACGTATATAATATTTACATGTCTCAAGCAAGCGCTAATTTGACAGCAAAAACCACATTTTCGCATAACACTCATTCCACTTTAAAGCTTGCAGTGATTTTGAACTACAGCGATTCTATTTGGTTTTGTTTTCCAACGGTGACGGCAAGCGTAGGAATTGGCTAATACTTCTGACACAAATATGAAGTAACGTTGCGAAATTTTAGTTTAATGAAATTGCAGTGTCGTGTACTGGTTGTTCACCGGCCAAATTTCCACGGCATGCATTTCTCATACAATATTTATTCATTTGAAATTGCTCCATATTGTATTCTATACAATATACACTAAATGTACAAAGACAATTTGCATCCACGCCTCCACAGTTCCCGCTGACGAGCTGCTGAGTGCACGCAACACTTCTAACAAGTAGTTTAATGGTGCTTGCTTATGAAAAACAGACTGTATACTGCATTCGTTTACAAATTTCTCGAAGTCTTTATTTTTTTAATTTGTTTTTCAAATCTTTTTGTTCAATACTACTTTATTGGTTTTGGATAAACTAACAATCATAAAATAGCTACAGAATAACTTTATTTAGCAATTTTCTTTTTAAAATTTCAGACCGAATATTTAGACAAATCAACTATACTTAGTCTTCGGGATACATCTTATAACTCGGTGTATCCCAGACTTGTAAAGGAAATGTACAAAGTGGAACAAGGTGGCCATCAATATATCTGCGGAGCCACAGTACGTGCCACGTGCATCAGGGCGTTATGCATGACATTGTTGTAATTGTGCAGCATCTGTCGCTCTCTCAATTCGCGAAATTTCAATTATTCCGTCTGTTCTTCTTATTGCACAAGATTGTATTAAAATGTGTTTATGATTTGCGGTGTGGTATGAATTTGCAATATCATATGTTATTCAAACAATAGTACATTTTGTACTCTTTCGTAAGAATGTCATCCCATACGAGATTCTGGTAAAACTATTTTTATACATCAAAAATTAAGATTGCATTATTTATATTAACCGTAGGGCGACCGAAATTCTAGCTATATTGCTTCAGAGATCTCTAATCTTTGTAATATATTCAAAAGATAAGACATTTATATAAAGATCACAAAGATTCCGTGATTATGATTGTAAGCGAATAATAGGAAATGACTCAAATCGCTAGTATTAAGCCGTTTTCCACCTTGCGACGTTTCAGCACGAAACCACAATTTTTCTCGTCTCGCGAGCTTTATAATCAATTCTTTTTAATTCGAACAACACAAAAAAAAACAACAGCATGTGCAGCACTTACTATGCTCATTTAAAACAGAATTGAATATACGTTTTAAAGTCGACTAAAGTTATTCAAGGAGATGAAAACAGAAATCTAGCCTAATATAGTTAGTGTGCATGTATTCAAAAACAGGATGCAATGGGCGGGCGCGTAAATGGTGCTGTTCATTACAGCCTTTTGCCTAGCTGCGAGGGCGGAGAGTTTCAAGCACCATGAACGTATATTCAAACATAGCACAATCTGCTCATGTGAACAAAGCTGCTCTGCAAAAACAATGCATGGAAGAAAGCGTGAAGCACTACTTGTTATCGGAGACGAATTAAGCAGTCAGTAGCCTAGTTCGGTTAGTCTCCAGCACTTGTCAGGGTTTGCACCTATAAAAAGCTTTTCCGCTAGCTTAATCCTCTAAAAAGTTGCTCATTTTTTAAGAAATTCTTCTTCAAAAATTATAGTTGTGAAACTGGTAACCCTTTTATTCAAGGCAAGAATGAACCTATTGCATAAGAAACAAGTTTTGATCTTGACAAAAATATTACCATAACTAAAAAGAACAAAATAGAATTAGTAAAACTACGAAATCTCGTTCCAAAATGTTATAAAGTGTGGAATGTGTAGCCGTGTGAAATTTGCAAGTTTCCTACAGTTTCGTGTAACGGGGCCAAACTCAACATATACCTGTTCTCAGAAAACGCTATCAATCTCAATCGCATAATACGAAAATACTAAGAATTTTGAAAACCTCGCATTGCATTTACATTCTACAACATTTTGCGACCAATCATTGCAATTTTATTGACTTTAAAATGGCTAAGAAAAATGCTGATCCGATTTTCAAAAAGGAGTAGCATCAACAAATTCTTAATTTGAAACAGAGTACATGGATTGTAACAAAGTAGGTGGCATATAATTTCTAGACATTTAGATTTAACAGTCAACATAAGACATCGATCATGAATTAATTAAAACTAATTTTACATCGCGGAACAAAAAGTGCAAATTGCACCGTTTGCGAACAGGCGACGCCATATTGGATACAACATGGACGCGGCCAAAAACGTTTCCAGGAAACAACTATGAAATTATTGTATATAATACAGTATATTATTCGTGGTTCAACTCTGGACATTTTTATTATGCTAGAATACGATAGCCAACACAATATTACCACTGTTTTCACAAAAAAAACCCCTCTATTATGTTGTGTCATCTTTCACTGAAACAGTACACAATTCTCTTAATGCATTGCCATCTGCCAGACAGCTGCCTGATATTTTTTTCCCGCTCCGTCTTATCAGAAACAAGTTTTTAATCCATATCTGAAAAACTAGTAGAGTTTCTCTAATAATATTCAGTAAAACGTTCAGCTGCATATGGGTAAAATGTAAAAAAAATCATGACAGTACATTTACAATAATTACATGTATTAAAATTAATGGAGTTCCAAATGACTGTATCTTTCGATTGCGTTACGTGCACGTGAACACCATGCGTTGTACCTTTATATATTCGCTGCTTTTGATTAGCCAAACAGTCCTAATCACTATAGGTGTGGAATATATATAATGCGATATACATTTATACAGGTGAGATATGATTGATTTTCCATTGGTGTGAGGTAAGTATTTTCAGCAGTTTATTATATATTTAGGGTCCAATACACTGATCTCAATCAGCGTGTTTGTGTTTCTTGTTTTATTTCATTTCTCATAAAAATACTTAAATTAGAAGTAGCGTTAACAGTTTTGACTGTAGATATTCTTAAACTGACTATAAGTTATACCAGGAATCAAAATTCGTGGATGACACCAGCGCTGTATCATATGAAAAGTTTTAGCCAAGGTGTATAGCGTAAATATAAAATTACATGACTTAAGGTTGCTAGCTCACAACGAGAAAAAGAACAAAGTTCTAGGAGAATTATATTAAAGACAAGCAGGCATATCACTTCACATGTGCACTCTACTTATGTACGCAAAGATTTTGAAAGTGAAACACACTCTATATGATCTCGATCGGTCCTTGTAGATATTTCAAAACCTACTGAGGCAATACGTCAGGAGCTGATGAAGACATGTATAACTAAACTCTTTACAGTCGAGCTCGTACGGACATATTTTTCAGTCCATTTTCAGTATCCACGAAATCCAAACACAAAGGCAGGGACTTTATCGGAATTTTCAAGCCCCTGAACGTTTTTAAGAGTCGAGCCTTTTAATGCTCGAAGTCTTAGTGAGCGCCGGTGAAGTCCAAGGTCGCGGAGTATTTGAAATAACTCCTAAACAGACTTATCAGTATTTCACTTCTAACAGGTGCGAGTATCTTAGACCTTGTTCACATGAACCCGCGACAACATTTTTCCTGGGAGAACTCTTTACCCCGGGACCAAAATTGTCTCGGCACGTTTGTAAAACAATACTGCTGTTCATATGACTTATCAAGTTGTACCGGGGCAAGATCCGACCCGAGTAACTCGCCTCTATAGATAGGGACACTCGCTTGGGGGGGGGGGGACATAATGATGTCCCGAGTTCATGTGAACAGGGTCTTAAAGGATTTCAAGATAGCTACTAGTGTCTGGGTGGGTACGAGGAAATATTTCCAACGACTAGATGTTTAGAATGAATGCTAATCAACAGAGAGTTTTTCTGTCATGAACATGCATGAACTTCTTTCTTCTATAGGAACAGAACTATTGAAAGCAATGAACATCAATATCACCGAAATTTGTGAAAAGCAGCCAACGAATCTAACAGCAGATGAATTTGCTATCTACATAACAGGCGTGTGCCACGAGAACCAAACTACCCACACGGAGATTTTCATAGTACCAGCTCACAAACCACACTCACCTACCGCATATGTTGTGTATTACTTCATGCTCGTTTTTGCAGGGTTCGTCTTTAATCTCCTTGTCATGCTCACGATATTCTTTCGGACAAGACTACGAACAGTTCCAAATGCTTTCATGGTGTCTCTTTCTATCGCTGATTTCCTAATGGCGACTGTTGCAGTTCCTTTAAGAATTGTGGAGCTTTTAGAGCAGAGAAATATTCCGCTGACCTCGGTAGTGTATCCCTTCATTGGAATTGCATCAATATTCAGTTTGTGTTGTGTTACACTGGATCGTTACATCCATATCAGAAGTACATTGAACTATGAGAAACATATGAACAAAACGCGAGCAATTGCTGTAGTCGCTAGCATCTGGGTTTTCTCCGTTCTTCAAGCGTGTGTTTTTCTCGTAGTTAAAGACAATATTTTCAAGGAAGCTATTTACAACGATGTCCGTCTTGTATGTTGTTTTGGATTTCCAGCTATTTTTATTTGCGTCGCTTATGGTAAATTGTTTATGGTCGCCAGAGCACACGCGCGTGTCATTGCGACCACTGCGATCACTATTCCAGATCGTCCCTGGTCGCAAAAGAAAGATTTTAAGATTCTTAAGAATATTGCTTTAATTGTCGGCACCTTCATCATTTGCTGGTTTCCATTCCTCGTTTCCTTGAGCTATGAGCTACACGCCAGTGGAAAGCCAGGGAAGAGGTTTTACCAATTCCAAAGCATTGCTGAATGTTTTGCTTGTGGCACCTGCGTCATTAATCCCATCATTTACGGATTCCTGCGAAGACATCTGAGAATATCTATGAGATATGTTGTGGCTTGTAAGAAAGAGAGTATTGAAGAAAGTCAATCGCTCTAGAGCGCTGCTTGATAGTCTACTGCACCAACATGATATTGTCTAATATGATATGAAATAGTATGATAGATGTATATAGATACAAATAAAGACGAGACGATATTCCTGAAGCATCCGGCAACATTCCCCCAATGAAAGTAGTTTGTAAGTTGTAACGTCCGACGTTAGATGTCAAACTTGGCTAAATCGGGCCTGTTTAACTTCGAACTTTTCAGACGTCGAACGTAACCTAATAAAAATAATTTGACTTTCGATTGAAGTCGCTTTTCAGCTGATTTACAATAAATAATTTATATTTAAGTTTGAACTCCAAACGGTGTGTATTTGTACGTATAACATGAAGTATCTAGAAAATTTCAAGATGGACGGCATGGACTTAGTTGTGTCAGTGAAATATTTCGTTTATTTCATTGTTATTTCTGGTTCAATTGCCGCATGTGAAACGGTAAGCCCTGTAGAGCAATATTATCTTTGTGTTGGAAAAATGTTGTTGGTATAAAATGTTCATTTACAGTTGTATTAAAATAAAAGACAGGAAAAATTGAAAATATATTTTAATGTACTCTCACTGTGACACTGTCTGTACAGCATCAGCGGTATTCACAGTCGAAACGCGCAGGATTTGCCTATTTTATTCTAGTTTGTTACTATTAGCACGGGAACAATGTTGGTGTATTTAAAATTTAGAGTGATGTTAGTAAAGATGGCTTAACAATCACCTTGGAACATGCAGTTGGAACTGGTATAAAATATAGATCATATTTAATTAACCTCTACGGTGAAAATATTGTGGCTGTTTCATTAATTAATTAGACTTTTAGAAAGAGCCAACAACTAACAATATCAACGATATATTTTGGTAGCGGTCTACCATCTTCCGTTCTAAAACTAAAGTACAAATTATAAAATACTTAAATATGCTAAAATAATTAAGTACATTTAAATGTTTTTTTTCATTTGTACTTTAGTTTAATTTTAGACCTGAAGATAGTATCCAACTACTGAAATATATTGTCGATATTGCTGGCTGGTTGTTGGGTTTTGTTCCTTGCGCTTGAATATGATCATCATATTTGTTAGCAATTAATGAAGAATTTAAGCTTTTCTATTGCATCATCCAAGCAAGTTATTTGAATATTCATATCTGTAGTAAAAAACGGAAAATAGACAATGAAACCATTTTCTTTTATTCATGCCTGGATTTTGAGGGGAGGTGCAGGGAGGTGCACACTTCCCCTTAGATCGCTTTGCACCTCCCCTGAGATTTCTGGCACCTCCCGTGAAAATAAATGCACCTTCCTTGAATTTGAAAATTACCTTGATCCCATTATCAAAAACATGCAACAAATAAATCAAACAGGAATGGCAAAGCTATGCGCCTACCCCCAAATCTTTCACACCTCCCCTCGCATTTGCATCAAAATCCAGCCTTGCTTTTATTTACCGCATTTGAAAAACAATTTTGCCGCCTACAATTTTGCTACCTACTTGTATAAAATTTGCTCATGTTGTGTTTCAGGCTCTTCATTACAGTTTCAACAAAGGTAGACTACTTTTGCAGTTGAATACACACCATAAAACAAAATTAATAAATTCATGTTGTAGGAATAGAAATGTTGATTCTGAGAACCACTGAGTATTTTTATGAAACAGAAAACAACAGTTACTTTGAGAAAAGAAAATGCATTCACTTAACACTTTGAAGATGTTTTGAAGCAAAAATAAACATATTGCATAAATAACTGTTGTTTTTTATTTTATAAACTCATGGTATGGTAGATAGAATTTATCACCACAACTGGAAAATGCCCTGTCAGACTAGTAAAATTGCAAAGTACGATTGCTAAGTGTTGTTATGTGTGAAAAATTTGTACTACGTGGTGGAAATTGATTTTTTTTTGTACTTCGTCATGGAATATAGAGGTATAGGTTCCTTGTCTTTAGGGGACAAATAATAATAAGAAATATGAAAGGACTGACTGGCACTTATAAAGACAATGACGACTTATCATCAATTGATTTTCAAAATTTGCTTAAGGTGAATATTCTTTTATAAATTTTAATTAAATTTTTTGGATGCAAAACAATGTATATGATGCGAAGTGCTACAAAATGGCCCAACGCGCAACTAAATGGAGCGACGTGCGCAAGATGGCGCGCACGCGACTAAACAGCGCCAGATGCGACTAAAATGGCGTGACACGCCACAAAACGGCGAGACTTATTCAAACGTGTTAGAACGCCTCAGAATATAGCACGACCAGTAAAAGACATGAAAACTTGCAATATGATTTGGGTACCAGATTTTTGCATTTATCGGTGCTTTATTATTCTAGGTATTATTATCGAGTTTTCGACGAGAGATACGTCTTTCTTACGCGAGTCGCGCCTTTTTTAGAGGATGAGCGCCTTGCGAGGCGCCCAAATGGATAGTCTTATATGTATATAACTATGTTCATGAACATTAATAAATTTTTCTCAAGTTAACGTAAACATGCATGAATAAAAGTTCTCCAGTGACTATTTTGAAAACGTGTGTCACTCATGACTACGCTTCCTTATTATATTTTTTGAGGACTCTGCTGACAAAGGAAACTTTTATCATATTCGAGTAGCGATTCAACCGTCAGAAAATGAGGAGTCCAAAGATCCTTTCCATCTGTCAACCTTTATC